>JAIUZE010010488.1:0-16785 GCA_022085475.1 Heliosperma pusillum
GTTATAGCATATTCTTTCTACGACTGAGGTCCGAGTACTATGCTGCTTCAGAGGCTGCGAAGGAAGCTATATGGATGCGTCAATTCTTACAAGGACTAACTGTAGTTCCTAGGTCGGATGACCCGATCACCATCTATTGTGATAATAGTGGTGCCATCTTCCAGGCTAAGGAGCCCAAGTCCAGCAACAAGTCTAGGCATGTACAACGGAAGGCTCACATGATCCGAGATTATGTGGAGCAAAGGGAGATAGTGATAGACAAGATTGCTACGGATGATAACGTAGCAGATCCTCTCACTAAACCACTGAGATATGATAAACATGAAGGGCACGTTAATTCCATGGGAATCAAACGTGTTCCTGAGTTGTATTAGTTGTTTTGTATGGATTAGACACCTGTATCTTTTTCATAAAAACTATCTATAAAATCATCGTTTTGTTTTATATTTTGTTTTTCATGTGGGTTGTACGGACAACATTGACCACCACAAAGTGAACTGAATTACATTATATTTGTTTTGGTCCGTAATTGCCTACATGAGCTGATAACTCTGGCAATTATTTTGTGACGTCGATTGATGGTGGGTTCAACAAGCCATAAGTCAAACTGTTGACTGATCGATCACAGATGCGAGTTATAATGATACTGCGCAGGACATTTTGTGACGACGTTATGGAGTCCTAAATGTTTCAGAACATTAGGTGCCGGGTCGTGGATAGGACATCCATAGTGTTCCTAGAGTCGATTCTTTTGACTATCGACTGTCTCTTGAGATAAAGGCAGTTTTTGGGTGACTTTGGTTTCTTTCTCATGGTCGACCGTCACAGGAGGCTAAGTAGATTTTCACTGGGTCATTTCATACTGCGCTTGTGTCTGCAAGATTCGAGTTGAAGAAAATATCCAACCTTTATCAGGATATGATATTTCTCATGGCCACTCGAGGAGCTGTAACTGAAATGCATGGCCATGCTCGAATATAGATTCGTTTATCAGTTGAGTTACTCTCTAGTCGGGGAAACCACTCTTGATACTGATCACTTGTAAACTACGACCTTTGTGAATACGGACTTTGCAAATTGGTTTACATTGAGTGGGAGAACTTTATTATGGATATGAGAATCGGTTATCGCACACAAACTTGTACGGACAAGTGGGAGATTGTTGGAGCTAGTGTCCTCCAGTTAGTGCTAACATAAATAAATCTCTGTAGGTTCACAGGGTATCTTTGGTATCATAATCAGTTGATTAACGTTTAGCACATAACGGTTGGCTTTGCTAGATCGTTTATGACGTTATTTGTCATCGATGGCGGTGATCACTGGTCCCTAAAGTCACACCATATGATGTGTTTGAGAGATGTGATTATTTTAGAAAATAAATCATATTGGATAAACCCTATTATTACAAAAGGTTTAGTCATTGTATTTGAGACTAAAAGGTTATTCATAATGATGATGAGATCGACGTTAGCTGAGACGAATTAACTGTAATTCGTAAAATTGAATATAAAAAGTTATATTTAATTATAGTATATAATGTAAGCTAATTAATCATAAACCGTTATAATTAATTGGCAAATTATAAATATACGGATATTTATAATTAATGACGGATTATAATGTCGGTCTATGTAAAACGACGATTATAATATATTACATTATATTAGAAGCTAAAATGAACAAAAACGAGAGTATCCAGATACACTCGGGTTTTCGGGTCAATTGGTAGTTATTTGAGGAGACTAAAATCTCCTCATATAAAAACCAAAAAAAAAAAGTGCCGTGAGTTTTGGGGAGAAGAAAAGTGGAAATTGAGTTTTTGGCTTTTCTAACCTAATTGATTCTCTACTGCCTCCATCTCATCCAAAATATCACACAACAGACAAAAAGTTTACAGGAACTTTTGACAAAATTACAAAACAAAAGTTAACAGTAACTTTAGTTCTCTTTCTAGCATAAGAGAAGGGTATTTCTCATACAATCTTGGGTGCAACGATTAGGAGGATATCTACCTTGATATCTCTGTTCTTTACGCCAATTGCTAGGACCGGAGGTTGATTTCTAAATCTCTATATTTTATATCGTTTTCATATCTATGACTTGCAATTCATATTATATAATTTTGTTATAATCCTAAATTTTATGGGGATGTAAACAGTTATTTCCCACAGATTGAGGAGTGGAGTGAAACGTCTACCAAATAAATGGAGTTCCTAACGTAGCCAAGGGAATTCAAATGTTTCAAATACCCAAAATCTGTATATATATTGTGCCCAAAAGAAATCTACCCAAATAAATTTCCGCCGTGTGTTGATTGATCGAAATTGGAGTGATGGGTCATTGTGGCGAGATTTAGGGTCCACTAACCCATTAGCTTGAAGAGACACTCTTTGTTGAACTTTATGTTTGTTTGAGTCGGCTTGAGTGTCCCATGCATTTGTTAAGGTTTCCTAAATCTTTCATTTGAGCTTGCATTTCTCTACTAGAATTTGTTCACTTGTGATTGAAAGTATGGGAGTAACTTGCTTGGTCTATGTAACTTTATAATTATTTTAGATCATTATTGCATGTTAGTAGTAGTTGCGCCGCTGTTTGGATGTGTTCTAAGCATTTTCGGTATAATATGTAGGTACCGTGATCGAGGATCACATTCCGAATTTAGGAAGTGACTTGGACAATTTTACATAATGTCTTGGACTGAATACATGTCAAACAATGATTTAAGAGTTAAAATCTTATGGATTAAAAGCAAGTCAAAGCCCAGAGAATGCACGAAGTCAAGGGAAGGCAAGAAGGCAAATAAAACAAGGATCCGCTGCTAGAGGCGGCTAATCCTTATGACCTCTAGCAGCTAAGGGTGGCAAAAAGTCGCTAGGGGCGGCTCAGCATTGGAATGTGATGACTGTTCTACTTCTCCTTTATTTCGGCAATTGTGTTCAAATTTTAAGAGGCTTTATGCATATGCTTCTTGAAGACCTATATAAGGAGATGTTGTTTAACAACTTTCGTTCCATTAACTTCTCTACCTTTGAATCTTTAGAAACACAAAATAATTTGCGAGTTCTAGTTTACTTTAATGATTAGTTTTTGTATGGTAGGCTAACTTCTTCATCTTGGGTCAAGCAATTGAAGCAAATGATATAATTTTAAATTTATGAGACTCTTTACTTTATGTCTTTATCCCTTGAATTGATTCCCATTCTTAGTTCATTATTATGATTATTGATAGTTCTTAATACTAGTTTGATCATTGTCGTATCTCTAATCTATTGTTAGTTTAGGAATTTGAATCTTTTGTTCACTTACCTAGATATTAGTAGCAACTATAATTTATCAATTGTATGCTTTTCATCACTGGTTTAGTGGTGGGAAAATTTTAATCATATGAACCAAAGGTTAGAGCCACTTGTATATGCATTCGTTCATTTTTGTTGGCTTCTCTAGTTATAACCTATAGCATGATTGAATTTAGATACGCTTGGACTAGATTGTCATCATCATAAGGGTTATTTATGTGCGCCTTTTGCAATGAATAACTAAAGTAAGAAGAACTAGAAACTTAGGTTTTCACTACAAAGTATTTAAGAGTAAGTAGAGTCTAAAAGAGTCGATGATCAACCCTAAATCATTTGTGAGAATTGTACGACTCAAAACCTTTTTAAAATTTGATTTTACTTTTAATATTTTAGATTGTTTGACTTGAAAAGAAATCTCAAATGCCCCAAATTGGTTACCTTAGAACTATTTGCATAGACTTGCACTAAACATAGACCTTTCATGTGGAATCAACCCATACTTACCGATCGATGCTATTGTTAGAGTTAGTAGTAGATTATAAATTATGAATTTTGAGGCTCACGAAAAGCCTAGCTAGATATACACGAGATAGACTTCTCTTGGCAACAACTTTGTATTTTGGCAGAGCATAACGAGGGGTTCTGCCTTTATCTTAGGGATTTTAATAAGGTTCTTTTATTTTTCTATGGAGAATAAGAAAGGTGGGGTGAGAGCTCAGTGAAAAATGAATAATTTCCGAGAGGCCAGGCGACGAATGGTTGTGGCCTTCATGACGGAGAGTTGGGTTGATACATACATTTACGCTTGGTAAAACTTTATCATTTAGGGTCAGAATGGTATGACTATGTTCCAATTATGGTGTGAACCATTGGGGGAAGAGGAAGCCAAAAAATTTGGTTTGAACGGATGTGTGTTGGTGAGGAGAGATGTGAATTTACGATAAGGCGAGCATGGGATTCGGGAGACGAAGGGGCTGACAACTTGAAGCGTTGTGCGGCTAATATATTATCGTGGAAGGGTGCAAGTATTGGGAAAATTCTTAAGGAAAGTAATGTCAAAAGGAAAAAATTGCAGAAGCTTGATGAGGGAGATAGAGCAAACGCAAAGTGCAAGACCATAAATCTATTAAATTGAGAATTGTTAAACTCATTAAACATGAGAAACAATTTTGGAGACAAAGATTAAGGGTTTTATGGTTAAAAGACGGTGACAAAAATACAAAGTATTTCACATTCAAGTGAGACAAATAAAACAGAAAAAATCACATTAAAGTCATTATTGATGAGCAAGACCGAAAGTTTGAGGCAAAGGAGGGAATCAAGGGAGCAGATGTGGGGTATTTCACAGATTTGCGAAACATCGCGCCCTATTATTTTTGACGAGATGATGTCGGGAATTGAAAAGAGAGTTCTAAAGGAGATGAATGACGAGTTAAGCGAGTAGTAAAATTAAAAGGTGATAAATTTGTCCAAGCACTGAATGAGATGCACCATATGAAAGATTCAGGTCCTAACGGGGTGAATGCCTTATTTTTTCAGACCTACTTGCATATTATTGGTGCGTCGGTGATTACGTGCTTGAGCATCTTGAACGGTGATGGTTTACTTGATGGTACATACATGACTCACATACTCCTTATATCTAAATTAGGCGTGTCGGATGACGGATATATGACCTGTAAGCTTACGCAATGTTTTCTAAAAAATAGTGTCGAAGGTACTTGCTAGCTGGTTAAAGAAGTTCCTTGGTGACATTGTCTTCGAGAATCAACGTGCCTTCACCCCAGAATGACTTATTACAGACAATATTCATGTGACCTTTGAGTTGTTTCATCATATGAAGAAGACCCGCAACAAGGAAGGACATATGACTCTTAAGCTTCATATGGCGAAGGCGTATGATATGATTAAATGAATTTCCTGGAGAGGGTTTTATATATGTGCTATGGGATTCAAGGAGGGATGGAGAAAAGGTGATATAGTGTGTTTCTTCGGTTTCGTATGCTATTACGGTGAATGATTCTTATACGCACTGTTTTAAACCTCAACGGTGAGAAGGGTTACTGATTTGATGTGGGAGTTACTAAGGGAAAGACGGAGGGGGCGAGGGGAGAGGAGGTAGAGGGGTTAGGAGCCGCTGCTGGTAGGGCGAGGGAGATGAGGCCCGATGGGAGTAAACTGGGTGAGGGGAGGCAGATTGCTAGGCCTCCGGTCGTAGGAACTTATAAAGTTAATATGGATGCGAGTGTAGTGCAGGGTGTGGGCGTCGATCTAGGGCCATGTGCAGGAGGTTAGAGGGAGAGGTGGAGTCGGCATCGGTGGTCCAAACTGAGGTGACTCGAGATCCCAAAAATGGCGGAGGCGGAGGCGATCCTGATAGGCATGAAGGAAGCTAGGGGGTTGGACATTCAAGAATCGTCGTCGAGAGCGATTGCTTGAGTGTCGTCCACGAACTACGAGACAAGAAGGAGGGAAGATCGGAAATCTATTTGGTTAGGTGAGAGTCTAATAGGGTCGCACATCTTTTAGCCCATGCTTCCCGATGGATGTATGGGAGACAGTTTTGAACTGTGGGGTTTCCTCAAGACATTGTCGATTATATCTCCGTAATATTAATTATATGATTTTACCTCTTAATTTCTATGTTTTTTCCGCAATGTAATTAATTATATCCGAAGTAAAATATTTGCAATGTTGAATGTATTTTCTCTCTAAGAAGTTCAAAAGCGGTCAACTAATGAAAAAGCGTAGGTTAAACATAATGATAAAAGTAAAAATAAGCAAGGCTAACACGGATTCTGTAATAAAAAATATAAAAGACTAAGGAAAAGTTAATGGACATTTAATGGGTATTTGCTGATAAGGTGTTTTAAACTTATGACGCATAATAAAACCGGGTAGAAAGTAAGAAAAAAAGAGTAAGTAATTGTTACAGAAATAATGGAGGTGGGGGCTGGGGCAACGCAATTAGGGTTTTAGAGTGATCCACATTAGAAAAAGTGTAATCACTCATCAGTCGATTGATCGGCCCCTTTCCTATTCCCCTTTGCCGCCGCCGCCGTCGCCGTCGCTGTTGGCCTCACTTTCCGAAAAGGATTCCTGGGGATCTAGATTCACTAGCCTCTTCGGGAAGAATTCCATTTATTAGCAATCTACAGCTCTCATCTTTTCTAGGGTTCAACCCACACAAAAATGACAAGGCAACTGAAATTTCATGAGAAAAAGTTATTGAAGAAACTTAATTTGTTAGAATGGAAGAGAGAAGGTGGACACCGAGAAGCTGGTGTTATGCAACGTTACCTTGTTACTGACCGTGATGATTACAAAAAGTATCCTTCTTTTTCTTTCTCTTCTTCTTTTCATTTCATTTACTCTAAGTTTCTGTATAATTTGTTTTAATTGATTTCTGTTATTTGCAGGTATAATGTTATGTGTAGGATGGTGCAGAAATTGGTCAATATTTTGAAGCAGATGGATCCCAGAGACCCTTTTCGAATTCAGATGACTGATCAACTTTTGGAAAAGCTGTGAGCTTTTCTTCTTTTTCTTTTTTTTTCCCCCTTAATTTGTAGTTTTTTTCCCTTGGATTTGTTGATATACTTGAATCAATTAGCCTTGTTTTACTGAATGTTTATTATTAATTCAACAATTATTTACCCAAATAACCTGGCAAAACCTTCTTATTAATCACCTTTTATAAGGTTTTCTGGTATAGTCGGTAGTTTTACGATATTTTTTTGTGTACAACTGCCTTGCACAAGTATTTGAAGTGGAATTAAGCTTAAAACTCAATTACCCAAATTGGAATTATGTAAATTTGAGGTGCCAAAGTTGGATTTTTTCTGAAACCTTAGTACCCCAATTGAGGATTTGTCGTGTTTTGGTTTGAGTTTGAGAAGTGAGGTTTATGCTTTGTAATTAGGAATAGTTAGATGGACTTTCCTTTGGGAATGACCGCCTGCTTTATCTGGAAAGGGCTAAGGATTGTTCCGGTTGCCTTTTTTTTTATCACTTGTGGAATTGGCATGTTGGTTTTCGATATTACGTGATAGTGTAAAACTACCTATGCTACATGATTATGTTTGCACAAGATGCTTAACCCTTGGTTTGTGTGGACGGATTTGGAGAGAGAAATGAAAGAAGGTAATAGAGAGGAGGGGGGGGGGGGGGGGGGGAATGGATCCCTACTACAAGATTAGCGAGATCCTTCTAACATGATGGGACCCTCCATTTCCTTCTACATGTCACCGTGAGGCGCTTTGTTTAGTGCCTTTGCACGTAGATTCCCCTTTTCGCTTGTTAGGCTAGGTAAGCAATGCCTCACCCGGTAACGTTATCATGTTCACTGTTGATCATTTTCTACTCCTCCTTGGACCTAAATAGCAGTAAAAGCAAATCACTCGTTCACTTTAATATATTCCCAGTACTGCTCTTGTTCCGAAGTTATTATTAATTTCCAACATTATTTCTTTGTATGTTCGAGTTATGTCTATTTGTGTCGATACCGTAAGCGTGGACCATGAGATAACTTCAACATCCTGATTAGTTGTTTGGTCATTGTCCCATGCTCTTAAACTTTGGGGGTTCTTTTGCTTGCAGATATAATATGGGTGTTATACCAAATAGAAAAAGCTTGGCTGTGTGTGAAAGATTGAGCGTCTCATCCTTTTGCAAGTAAGTATTGCATGCTCCCTTATATCTAATGTTGATATTGTTTTCTAGCCAAATGCCATGTTGAAATGCGGGAGAGAAATTGAAGATGTATGCAACTTCAGTTAGCAATGATAGTCTTCTATGAGACAGACGGTCATGCGTATGATATATATATATATCAATTGATAATACATTTAATGGGCTGCTCTCATGTTCTCACATGTGAGACGGTCTCATATTAATTTTTTTTATAATTGCTTTATTTGCAGACGCCGCCTAGCAACTATAATGGTGAAGCAAAAGTTTGCACAGCACAAGAAAGCAGCAGTGCAGTACATAGAGCAGGGTCATATCCGAGTGGGTGTTGAGACAGTGACTGATCCAGCATTCCTAGTGACGAGGAACATGGAAGATTTATTAACCTGGGAAACTTCCTCAAGGATCAACGTAAAAATTCGCCAGTATAACGACAACTTGGATGACTATGATCTTATGCAGTGAGATTTGGGCTTATAATTCTTCTCAGGGTCTCCCTTCTTTGCTTATCGACATTTAATGTTAATTACAGTCACGTAAACAAATCATAAGTAGACGAACAGATATTGCTAAATTTGGCTTTTCATGTTGTAAAAATATTTTTTGTTGAGATGAAATACTACTTTGGATGATACCTTTATTGCCTTGTTCAAACCATCTATGGGTTTAGTAGGTATTGTGTGAAACAGTTAAACTGTGAGACAATCTCATTGTGTTAAAAAAGGCGACTTATATATTAGCATTGAATGAACAACTTTGCTATAAAAATAGAACAGTGTAAGATCGTCTTTACTTTAAGTGGAGGCTTTGGATAAGTTAGGGGAGTTGTCAGCAACTGCCCTTTTTTGGTCAAACCTCGGTTAAAATTATTACGGTAAATTCTAAAGAATATAATTGCATAAGAACTGAAACTTATTTTAGAGTCCAAAAACCCAATTTGAGACTTGTTTTTTTAGGTGGTTAGTTGTTAATAAGTTCACCAAACCTGCATTCTCAGCAAAAGAGAAGACAAATCGTATATCAAGAGGAAAGGATTGGCAAAATGAGACATTGAGACATCTTTCATTGCAAAATGAGGAACAATAATGGTCTTTCAAAATCAAGCACTAATCGAAGCAAATTACTCAACATAATGTACACCATATCGTACACAAAACTATGCTTTAGCCCTTTCCAGCATTAATGGCAGCATGTACAAATTCTTCACAACTTTTGAACCCGCCAGAGAACACGTCAGCCAAGGCTCCAATGACGTCGAATGCTTCCTGTAAATCTCCAATAGATGTCATGTCATCCAACCAGGACAAGAGCTCCTTTGAGAATCCCACCAGCTCTCTCACATTCAACATTTTCTCTTTCATCCCCGCTTCCCAAACCTCAACCTCCTCGTTCTCTTCCCCTACTTGTCTCGACGATCCTTCCCCGCTGGTGAGACCCGACTTCCTCGGTTTGAAGAATTGGTGTAGTTGTTCTATCAGACCGGTGTACACAAGCATGGGTTGGACGATGGGCAGGAGATCATCACTAGCAGGGCCCAGTGCTCGGGCTGTGGATCTGCTATGGGCGTGTTGCATGTATGCATGGTAAACCCCGCGTTGCAAGAATGTGGGCCGGTGCTGGAGCCAGGATTCGTAGGACTCGGTGAGGAGGGAGCTCACCATCATGAACTGGACTGTCTCTTCAGTACCTCCGGTAGAAGGCTGTAACGGAGATGAGGTGAAAGTTTTAGAATCTGAGGACGATGAAGAGGATGAGGCGAGATATGATGAGATGGACTTCGCCATTGATTGGCGTTGAGAGGCACTGCCTTGGTCTAACAGGTGCCTAGCCATCTGTATCATAAAAGGCAGGAATTTCGAGTTGCTCTCTTTCCCTCCGCCTTTACAGTCCAGACTGAAAGACGCCCCCGTAGCGAAACGTGCTAGCATCTGTATGGAAGACAACAATTGTAAGAGAGTTCTGGCTAGGATGAGATATAAAGACAAAATCATTTTTATCAATGTTCCTAACTTAATTTCAGATTTTAAGCATCTGTATTGAAAAAACAAAGTCCTGCATACGGAGGTGGGGGTGGGGGTGGGGGTGGGGGTTAACCTGACTCATCCATAAACCTAACAATGGCGAATAGCATCTAAACAAAGGATATTAAAATCACTTGGAAATAAATGCCAGAAGAATGTTTGACTTTGATAGTTGGTGAAAATCAAGTTCTTGCCTGAGTGGAGTGAGGGAGAAATGATTCTCGACTAAGAATTTGATGATTGTTTGCTACTTCAAAATAATAATAGCACCAGTGCCGACAGTTTAACGAGTCATTGTTAATTCTCCATCCACAGAATACCAATAGAGAGGGGGATGTTCTAGAAACTAATATATTAAAAGTACAGTATAAAGAAGCGTATCCATGGGAGCATCAATGAGATTAGGACAGCTATTCACTCAAACCAATATACTGGCCACGCATTCAAGAACTAAAAAAAACATCAAAGATAAAAAAGAGAGCTCACCAGAACAATGTCGTACATCAACAAACGAAGGCGGCTTCCATCAGCACGTCCAAGAGCACTAAGACTATCCCAGTACTGATCTACATAACGGACATACTGGGCCAATGGAACAGCAGGCCCTCTAATAGGAAACAGTGCATTACAAAGAGTCTCATTATTTCTCAGAGTAGCGCCTTCCCACTCTTTCTTTGGAGTTTTCAGAGCAGAATCTGCTCTCTTAGCCTCTTGATGACACTGAAAATGGATTATATTGAAATGGCTCACAGTAGTATATACACATTCTCCCCTAGCACTTCCGGAATTGCCGGCACCTAAGTTCACCCGTTTACTGTAAGTGTAAACTCCCAATAGATCATTGGGTCTCAAACTATAGCCTTCTCGGCATACCATGCAGGCCAACCCACCTTCCTCTTCCTCCACGTCTTCAAAGCCTTCGAGATTTGGCAGAGCAACAACTATACGTTCTCCACCATCGGAACACACCTCCTGCCTCATTCCAAGCCCCTGTACCCATTCCAGTATCCCAACATATTAGGCAAGTAGCAATTATGTTTGTAACAGCAGAAATTAATGACAAGTATCAATAAAACAGACAAAAAATGACTATTTACAAAGACTCAACTTAAATATTGATGTTGATCTGGCAAAACTAACCTAGCCCAAACGCTAAATGTAAAACAAGGTAGACTCACCCAAATAGACCTTGATCCCAAAACCACCAGACCCAAAAATGACCTGATCCGAAACGAATGACTAGAAATAAAACCTATATAACTATGACCTCAAAAGGCCTGAATGGCGCAACCTGTTACCACCCTTCTCAAAAACAACCAAAAGATGGGCTGGCCCATACCCAAAATGACATGAACCCCGGATAACTTAACCCGAACTATCCGTTTCCCAGTCTCTGACTCCATATGATTCCCGTAAATTACAAATAAGGACATACCTGTAGCAGTTCTTCCCTCTTCCTTAAAGCTCGACGTCTCATCTCATCCCTAGTAGCATGCCGCAACTTGAGAATTTTTTCCCCTAGAAATCCATCTCCCATCCCCTCCTTGTCAGATAGAGTATCCAACAAATTTTCAGCTCTAGCTCCAATCTCGTTCTCTCCGGATACTCCTTCAAGAGCATGAAGCAGAGGCAAGATCCCTCCCTCATCAATACAATTTTGAGTAGGCAGGTGCCCCATTGATAATCCTCTAAGCATGGACAAGATTAGTGGAACAGATGAAAGTTTCAACCCCAGTCCCCATTCCGCAGTAGATTTGTAACCAGGCTGCCCAGCAACAGCAAATGATTCTTTCAGATGTTGAACAGCGACTCCCGTAATCCCTCTCTCCAGAATGATATCTTTTAATCTCTCACCGCAAGCGCTTGTTTTGAGGGATTCAGAAACTCTAACAAAATTTTCAACTGCAAATCTCTGCTCTGCAGCTTGCTGCGCACCATTCTCATCTTTCGGATTGTCTTCATGTTGCTTTTGGAGCCTGTCAAATTCTCCCCAGTTTTGTAAATATGGGTCAAAATGCTGGACAAGTGCTTCCATTGCTGAAGGTTCACCATAAGTTAAATAAGGCAATATTCTAGCAACCATCTCAGTGTTCCTTTGTTGTTTATTTGATTTCTTTAGGCCAGAAGGATGCGAAAGTCGCTCCAAGAACATGAGAACCATCTTTTTGGCCTGTTCACCGGCGCCACTTTCTTCACTAGTGACCGTGAGACCACTTTGTCCAATGCTTATACTGTCACTGTCATTGGCTTCCAAGGTAAGTGACTCGACAATTAAAAGAATGCCTTCAGCTGCCTCCATAGCGTCCACAGAGAAAGCACGTCTTGCCGTGTCAAGCAGTAAACCTAACGCACCTAACCTCAATAAAGCACATCTATTCTCTCGTATCTTACAGCAAAGCATCAAAAGATTGAGCACAGCAATCAACTGGTCATGGTTGGACTTCAGATCATCGCGTAATCGCTGCAAAGAAAAAAAAAATCATATTAACATTTTAATGTTGTTATTATAGAATCACAAAAAAGCTAATTAATGAAAGCAATAATATATGTTTCCTCAATGAATCATCTTCAAATTGACATTACAACACTTGAGATAGCACATTTGTGGCCTACGCTTTAATCAGCCTTTGGTACAATCAGGCGTCCATACAAATTTCACCAGTCATCTTATTTCCATCTAAGCCCCAACTCTGTCAGACAATGATAGAATGACTTAAGACTTCAAGAAACAGACGAGTCACCTTAGTCATGTCCAAAATAATCTCAAGCCCACCATAACTCCTAACAGCACCTGCTATCGCAAATTCAACTTCCGGGTCCTGGGATTCCTCCCTATCTTCCTCCAGCTCTTTGATCATGGGTTCAGTAGCCTCACCATCAAGCCCCTTCAATGATTAAGACAAATAAATGTTAAGGCAATCAACTTCAAAGTTCAAACTGCTAAAATACAATTGAGTTGATTCTTAATTTTAAATTTTAACAAGGCGATTTGACAGTCATACAAAGAAACTGCCTCATTACAGGATAAAGCAACCGCAATTTTTTTTCAGAGTGAACTACCCTGTACCCTAACTTTCAGTGAAAGCATATAATGCCCAAACAATCCACCCACAAAGAAAAGCTGTTAAATCGCAAAAAGACATCCTAATATATATACATTAGCAATTAAGTCTCATTAGACCATAAGAAAAGCCGCACCAACCAACTCCACTTTGGAATCCCACTCTCAAACACCTATTACGTTGAACAAGAATCACAATAAAGGACCATATTTGTCAACTAATATCTCATGCAATTTATAATAATCAAGACTTGAGTTAGAAATTTGGATCTAGAAAAATGCAACTACTTAGAGACAAATAACACTACGTAAGTAATAGTACTACAGTTACCTGAAGGCGATATGTCACTACCATCGGAGGGCAATCCCTTGTTGAGGCAGCAACACCAGAAGGCAAGACAGAGGCATTAGCTCCAGAGTTTGAAGAAGGGACATTTGCCTTCTTCCATACTTGCTCATAGACTTGGGCAATACTCAAATCAAGAGAAATGATATTACCAGCAACTAGCAATTCCATTCCATAGTCATCTTCTACAAGCCCCAATAAATCTAACTGATGACAGATTTTGTTTTTCACATCACGCATGAGCGGACCGATTTCGGCACTGGAATAAGGATTTTTGGTCATGGACCCTCTGATAAATTCTTCCTGAGTGTGTGCCTTATTTAAGATCAATAGGTAAACAGACTCTGGTCTTGATGGAGAGATCAGATTACATAGCTGCTCCAAGATGAACTGTATAAGATGGAGAGTTAAGTCAGATGGAGTAATATTACAGTCCATAGATAAGCTATGAAAAAATAGTAGGACGTCAATAAATAACAAACAAGGATAGGGATTTTTTTATTTCTACCAATGAAGTTTGCCCTTTCTTCTCATCTCCATGAATTTGCAGGCCACAGATACATGCCCTTATAAATTGTCGCTTATTTTCATTGCTCTCCTGCAGAAGACTCTCCAGAAGATCTTTTAGAAGCATGTTGCAATCACTTATCAACTTGGTCTTCTGCACCACCAATCCCCGAATAACAATGAGGGCTTCAAGGACTTCTGATAACAAGTTATCTCGCATGAATCTGGCACAGAAACAAACATAATGTAAATACTTTGGCAAGGAGATAATTTTTGGAAAATGCAAATATCCATTAGCTATACCTTGCTCTAATATTCGGAAGCTCCAGAAATTTTCCAAGCAGCTCTATTAACTTGTGAAGTATAAACCCCTGTGAAATGTCTATGTGCAGGCTCCTCTCCAGGGACTCAATGTTATTAACCTCCTGGGTGATCAACTTGCAAATAGTACTCAAGCATCCCCGGACAGTGAGGAATAGACGAGCATCGTCCGTCTCTATCATCTTGAAGAGCAGTTCAAAATACTCCGCAGCATTTTCAGCGGCAGAGAGAGTCGAAGGCAACCATGTCATTAATAAGTTCAACAAGCGAAACTGCCTCGCTGAACTCTGAGAACATAGAAGGTTTACCAGTATACACATTTCCGATCTTATTGATTGGGAACAGGCACTTAGTATGAGTCCAGATACCCATGATCCCAGTTCAAATGATAGCAAGTTATTTCTTGCACAAGCCCTACGCTTCCATCTCAGTCCATACTTCAGAGCTAGGAAATCATATCTCTGAGGCCGCGACCTATAACCAGCACCTTTGAATACTTGTGAAACTTTGTACTGCCTCCTGACAAAATCAAGATATGATGCTCCTTTCTCCCATTCTGAATAACTCAATATCTGTATGTCCTGAGCCTTTTGTGAACCATCCCAGTTTCTCTCGACCAACTCCGGTACAGACTTACCCCCACTTACTGCAGTGCCAAAGCTACTAGGAGGACCTTGGCTGCTATCATCCTTTAGTGGTGCATTCTGAGAAGATTTGCCTCCAGCCTCTTTGTCCACTATGTCGGGTTTTGGTGGCGTACAAGCTTGGGATATGATACGCAGGCAAGGGAGGATAACATGTTCTGAGATGGCTGGATGATTGGAGCCCACCTTTATTGAAGTGAATAGCAACTGGAAGACAACACGTAACCTCGATTCCCAGAATTCGTCAGTTGAAGAACAAACCTCTGAAAGTAACAACATTTCTTCTCGGGTTGCAACAGCAATATCCATAGATCGATGATGTTCAAGATAGTACAATACTTTCTTTTGTATTAGATTATTCAACTGACCCACAGCACTCATATCACCCTCAGAGAAAGCACAAAGCACAGATCTGGCTTGTGCACGAGCAGATTTGGGGCCTTGATGAATGTTGTTCTCAAACAATTCCGTTAAAATGCCCAGAGAAACAAGCTGTTTTTTGAAACTGGAATGCTTTGATAGAACCTGTAATATCTCTAGGCACTGGACAACAAAAGTACTAGCACAGCCATAGCAACTGCTAGGTGCCCTCGACACTATAAATCTCGTAGGTTCTGTGGCCTTGGCACAATTTTTTTGGTGCAAGTAGTTCATTAAAACTCGACGAAGCCCTTGCAAAGTCTGGACACTTTTGCTCACTGAATCGAAGGCTGCTTTGCACTTCTCACCATACAGGACACCTAAAAGTGCAATTTTACGATTTATCTTGCACGAAGGTCCAGGCAAGGAAACCATCATCTGCTGGACAGAATCCTTCTGCTGTGAATCCAAATCATTTTCACCAATGCTGGATACTATCTTCAAAAGAGGTTTCTTGAATCCTAATAATTGCTGATACCTCCTATGAGCATTTTCTGATTCAGATTCTATTGCTGCAAGTCCCCTCTTCATATCATCATCATTCTCCATATTATCAAAAGTAAAGCTGGGTTTTGCCATGAAGTTAAACTCAAAACGCCCATACTTGCTGTATCCACATTCATTACACAGAAACGAATCCAGATTCTCATAATTGATATTGCGGCATTGTCTACATTGATATGCATTTTCATGGCAATTACTGCAAATACCATGCCTATCAGTGACAGGACGACTGCATCTTGGACATTGCAATGGCTCCATTGATGAAGCCTGAAGATTTTCATAGAAGGAATCAAGTTCGATCATGAAGTTGCAAGCAGTAATTGGAATGGGGAAATCTACTTTCAGCTCTGTCTGATTAAAGGTGAGATGACAACTTTTAGCTCGCTTCCACAAAGACCAATTATTTTTTAACTCAGACAAGTCAGCCACAGGCCTGTTATTGTAATACATGTTCAAGACTTTCACTGTTTTGGACTTCCGAGCATCATGCACATTCATTGTAACAGACTGGATTGTGTAGCTCCCTGTACATTTCACTATTATGCGATTGTCTGTAAATTTTGTCTCAGATTTAAGGCTCTCCAGCTTCATTCTGCTATAGGGAACCTCAGGAGAGCTACAGGAAACACAAGGCTCACTCTCTAGATAATAACCATCGAATTCCACAAGCCCACTCAAAGTATTATATATACGGGAATTCGGGTGATTAGCCAACAGTTCATTCTGCGTGTGTAGAGTCTCGTAGAAGCACTGAATCACATCAGAAGTAAGACATTTATCTAGAAGTTCACCACTTAACTGCTTTGAGCTGACATCAGGAACCTTTCCAAGTAAACATGCTAGCAAATCTGTATACTCAGCAACATTTGGCCCATACATAGGCAAGGATTTCACTTTCTGCAAAAGCAACTTTAACATTGTTTCCTTGAATAATGATTTTCCATGATGCCACATCCCCTGAAGAACACATTTCGCT
>JAIUZE010010489.1:0-10206 GCA_022085475.1 Heliosperma pusillum
CTATTCGTCGAGTAACTCGGAATCGTTACCTTAGCTAGAAAAATCAATTAGCACCAAAATACGAAGTATAAACTAAGAAACCCGTCTTCTAATCTTCCCCTAATATATACGAGTCACCAAACTCGTCTTCAAAATCTTCCCCTATAAGAAATGACAAGAAAAACATTATTAGAATTAAAACTTGATTTTCCATAATTAAAGTGTTGAAAACGATTTGACGGAATTGAAAATAAACCGTACTTGAAGATGGAAAGCGAAGAGGAGATTCTAGAAATATAAGTTAGGACGGATTTAATTAAGAAATGAAGATTTTATGAAGGTTTTGCTCAAGAACGATGAAGAACGGATGAAGAACGCTCAAGAACACTCAAGAACGATTAAAGAAAGTGATATTTTGATCTTAATTTGATTTGTTGAAAAATGAAAAGTTGTTAGTGAGTAAAGAGTGGAGTGGAGCCGTGTAATTATAGGCAAAAATGGATGTCGAGTTTTGAAATTGTTGTTACGGAATTGACTCGCGATTAATAATTATTTTACGGTAATTGATTAAATATAATTAGCGATTAAGTTAATTATATTAAATATCAAGATATTATGTTATATTAATCAAAAGAAATGAAAATATCAAGCCCTATTAGAGGGTATGAGAGCCGTGTGGCTTTGTGATTATCGGGTCAGTTTTGTAAACGATTTGCGTAATTTTCGTTAACTGATCGATAAAGTTGATAAATATCTAGATATTATTATTATTTTAATCAAAACAATTAAAATATCTAATTATGAGTGGAAAGCGATGACATGGGCGGGTGACTCATGCCAAAGTCGAGTTTCGGGTTTGTTTCGGAATTTACGATGAGTCGGGAATAGTTAAATGATTCCCGAGTTTAAACCGTAAAACCTTATTATAAATTTCGAATAAATTCAAAATAATTTTATTAAATTATCATAAATTCTAATAAATCTAAATAAAAATAAATCAAAAATATTATTGTTTTAAATAAATTTCGGTCTTCAAACTTATAAGGCGAGTCGGGAAAATTCAACGAAAGTCAAAGTCGACTTAAAAGTCGAGAAAAGTCAAAGATGACTTAAAAGTCAAGAAAAGTTTAGGACGACTTAAAAGTCAAGAAAAGTCAATGACGACTTTAAAAAGTCAAGAAAAGTCAAAGACGACTTAAAAGTCAAGAAAAGTCAAAGATGACTAAAAACGGTCTTTGCATGAAATCTCTCAGAAATTCCAAATACGAACGCGGAATTTCAAAATACGACTCGAAACAATAAATTCTATTTTAAAAACTTAAGTTCTACTGAAAAGTGTTAGTAAATATTTTTACTAGAAAAATCGGGTACTTTTCGGGTTGTTACATGGTGGTAGTGGGAACCGGGATGATAAGGATGAGGATGAGGATGAGGATGAGGATGTGATGGAGACCTTTTGAAGAGGTTTTTTGTTTTTGTTTGAAAATTGGAAGAGATGGAGTGGTGTCTAGGTGGCTTGTTTTGCATCTACCCCCTCCCCTCTAGTGTGTGTCTCCTCCTCTCCTCTCATTGATTTTTATGTTTTGTTTCTCTAACTTGTAATTTTTGTGTTGTGTTGGTTGGCCTCGGCAACATTGGAGGCGGGTGTCCATCCCATCGGACACCAATATTTTGCTCCTACTTGAAAAATCCAAATTGACAAACAACCCTGCATTTAGCTATTCTCATGCATCACGTAGTTAGGTGTCATTTTTAGACTTTCCCGTGGTTGGTACCCCCATGAGGGGCATTGCTTTTATGCATTTTACCGCCACGACGAGACTCCGATATGGCACACTAGACTTTCTTGTGGGAGGTACCCCCATGAGGGGCTTGCACTTATGCACCTTACCACCACAACGAGACTCTAGATTAGCATATAGTGTAGTTTGCATTTACTTAGATCATGCACTTGTATTATATCATTTTGCATTTAGCTTTAGGAATATTATTTAGTTCATGCATTTCATATAGAATAGTTCATTTGCATAACTAACCCTCTTGTATATTTTGTTCATATTGTGAATATTCATCAAGAATCAAAAATCCCAAAAACAAGTTTTTATTTTTCAAAATATTAAAAAAAAAAAAACACCAAAAACGTGTTCTTTCCTTTTAAGAAAATCATTCAAAAACCCAAAAACATGTATTTCTTTACTTTCAATAATCCTATTTCACACATTGAGGACAATGTTTGTTCCTATGTGGGGGATGGGAAACTATTTTCATAGTTTTTAATTTTTGAAAAAAAAAATCCAAAAACATGTTTTATTTTGCATTTAAAATCATTCAAAAATCAAAAAAAAATTGAAAAACTTGAAAAATCCTAAAAATTAGCTTGTTTATACCTTACTTTGTATATATTTGCATTGCTTTTTCTTCTAACCTCCATACATAGGTCCGCTACACATCGCTCAAGAAACTTATAGAAGGGATTAAGAAGACCGCCATGGTATGATCGTTCTTATTCCTTCCCCTTCTTTCTTTCTTTACTTCTTATCACATGAGGAGCTTGGAGGAATGGTTGATGATTGCGATGTTGATTTTGATGAATTGGCGGTTGTGTGACTTATGTGTTGTTAGGGGGTTTCATTAGATTAATTTTCACGTAGTTCACTAGAGCATTTGCATTAGTTTGTATATATGTTGCTAAACTCTAGATCATGGCATATAGTTGCATTTAGGGGAACTTTTTGGAATGCCTAATTTGGAAATTGAACAAGCTTGAATAGACCCTTGTAGATACTCTTTTTGCTTAGCACTTTGCCTATTAAAATAGATTTTGAAACACCTTCTAATGTGTATTTTTAGTATAATTTTTGCACCGTTTCCTAGAGCCTAGTCAAGGGCTTGCATTTACCATCTTGACCATCCCCATGGTGTGAAAATTCCTTGGTGATCGCTTTCCTAGGTGACTCTCGAGGCCATGTAATTGTCCAATCATCACATTTCACTACATTTGACAAAAAGAAAATTTTTCTATCAGAAGTCCAAAAATTGAGTTCAAAAACTATTGAAAAGAAAAGCTTGAAATTTTGCATATATTTGCCTTAGTCTTAGCTTAGGGAGTGCATATGGAGACTTCTAGGCTCTTCTAGAGTACCCTCAATACATATGGGGTCGCTCTCGATGTCGCTACGGCGAGGATTTGCCTATTGTTGGTCTCCGCCGCACACCTTTCGCTAGGCTACCTTGCTCTCAAAAGGCACCCAAATCAAGCACCAAAAAAATCAAAAACAAAAAGAAAAGAAAAAGAAACAAAATAAGAACTCAAACATCTCGTTTCCTTACCTTTTTTATGATTACTCCTACGTTGCATGGCTAAGAGGGGACGACCCTTCCTTTCACTTAGGTGAGAGGCGGAATTCCGATCTTACAGTGTCTTTTAACACCATGGGACCCTCGTTTTCCATCTCGCTTTTTCACCCTTGACAAAGTTTTCTAGTGAACGTGAACGAATATACTATTTTTACACAATAAAGAGGTGATTTATTTCTATCTTTCTAGGCATAGTTCTTTGTAAAACTAGTAAGTACATAGGAATTTTCATGCTTGAAATTTTTCCATTTTAGATGAATCCCGGCGCATGGATGAGGCATGTTGCCATTTGCTTTTGTAGATGCATTCTCATTTGTTTTGTGTGCTTTATTACCTAGAATGCATCGAAGTTTTGGCAAGACCCCACTTGCCTTGCAAGAAGGTGTCCTACCTCCTGGATACCTTGTTGTGAGTTGAAGGGACGGAGCAAGGCCCGTTAATTGCCTTGTATTGGTTAGGTTTAGCGTAGTTAATTAAGGGTCTTGACTATTGTTCATCCTTACTCGGGACGAGTAAGGGTTTGGTTTGGGGAGATTTGATATAGTGTCATTTCACCCCACATTTTCACCCCTTTTCATCTCGTTTTGTTTGCCTTTAACGCACCCTAGGAGCGTTTCTACGTGTTTTACCTTCTTCTAGCATATTTCTTGCTTTTATCGTGTTTTTGTAGGTAAACCGTCAATTGAGGCGATTTCTACCTACTTTTGATCAACAAAGAAGAAGGTGAATCATTCGGAGGACCCACGGCATATCTTGGGGGCCCCACCTACCCTTGGGGGCCCTACTCGACGCGCCAAAGCCCTCCCGAGTCAAGGCAAGCGAAACCGAGAAATAAACAACAAAGTCAAGCGAAGGAAGAAGGGGAATGAGCATCTCACGGGCGTGAAATGCATCTCATGGTCGTGAGATGCTTTACCAAAAAGGAGGATTTTCGTGGATTTGGTTTCACGGCCGTGAAACCTCAGTCACGGCCGTGAAACATGCTTCACGGTCGTGACTTGTTCGTGAAAGTTAACCTTGCTCTGCCAATTCCCTCACGACCGTGACTTGCAATCTCACGGTCGTGAGAGGTGTTTCACGACCGTGAAACCCATTTCACGGTCGTGACTTGGCCAGTCCATGAAGCTTCTCGAGGCCCATCTTTCCTTCATTTTGTAAACCTATAAATAGACCCTCTCATGTAATTAAAGGGCACGAAACCTTAGATCTGAAACTTTCATATAATTAGTATTTAATCTTGTATTAATCTTCCTTAATTAAGCAAATTAGTCGGTTAATTAGTGATTTTGACTTGGTTTAGTGTATGAACTTGGGTTATATTCAAAGACTTGTGACAAAATCTTGGTATTGATATCAAAGTTCTCATCTTTTTCCAAGTTGGTATAATTCCTCTACTTAATCTTGTCTTTAATTAAGCTTTCATTTCAATTCTTGTTATTTACTCATTGCTAATTAGAAAATGTTTATGGTTGTTAATTTCCTTATGAAATCCTTATTTAATGTTGAATTTCCTTCGAATATGAGTGAGTAGAAATCTTGCTAGGGTTATGTGGGGGATTATGGGTTCTAGTATGAGTTGATGTATTCTTGTTGGGGTTAATAGTTGATTATTGTCTTATCTCCATGCTATGCTTATAACATGTTTGATGAAATGCCTACTCTAGTTTGCATGATTCTTTCGTTTGTTTCGAATACCATAAGATCGAAAGTCGTGGTTTTTTGTAAAACCGCTAGTTTGACAAGCCGTATCTAGTGATGCGATAGCTAGTTAGAGTCGGTTTGAGGAGGAATTGTAAGAACGAAAGCCTCAATTCACCTTCCTAGATTAGATGACATTTCAACTATTAGACCCGACCCTTTCACTCGACTTTACTACCCATATGAACCCACTCACCCTAGTCTTCCCTCTTATTTGATAAAAATCCAAGCTTTGTAGTCTTAGACTCCTTTTTGTTGTTTTTAATTGCTTTTAATTGTTGTTAATTAGTGTAGCCAACAAATCCAAACCCAAATTACTTTGTGACTTGCAAGAGACTTTAGTAGACTTTTAGATCATTTCTAGACACCAACCGTCCCTGAGATCGACACTCTTCTTACACAACTATTTTTACAACACCACAGTTAATTAGTACATTACATATATTCGATATGTACGAGAGTTAATTGTTAGAAATTGAGTTAAGAACTCAAATTCGATTAAGTTTACTTTTCAATTATGCGATAATTGACTAATAAATTTATATCTTATTTTAATACGAGTAAATAAGATTTAACTTAGTAATTAATCCTTAAATTACTAAATTAGTTGAGGTTTTGAGATAGAGGTAATTAGTTAATTATATTACAAGGAGTTGTAAAATAAATTAACTAAGCATTGTGGGACCCATTATATATTGATATAATGCTAAAATATTACTTAAAATGTTAAGTACATATTATTCATTTAATTGTGTCATATAATTGTTATATGATCAAATTAACACTTAATTATACAAGATAATTAAGCATATGATTAATAAGTATTTGTGGGACAAATATAAAAAATCAAAATGGATCAAAATAGGCCTCACATGGTCGGTTTACATGTAGTGGATGGTGATGATGGTTGCTCTTATTCATACTCACAAGCAACATGTGATTATGACATGAATAGTAACCTAAAATCATTTCATACTAACACTACACTCTACCACTTTGCATGTGATTAAAATAAGCAAAATAAGAGCCTTATGAAGCTCTTCTTGACCGGCCATATTGTCTTTATAAGGACAATATGGTTGTTCATTTCATTTGTTCAATTCTTGCTTGTTTTTCTTACTTCTCTCAAAAACTCTTCTTCTCTCTAAAAACTCTCAAATACTAATATTTACTAAGTATTACTAGTGTAGTAATATATTCTAATATTAGTAGTATAATATCTATCTTATTATCTAGTTAATAATAAGGGTAGAGTATTTGGTGTCATCTTGGTGCATCTTAAAGGAGATCTTCTAGTTTGGAGATTACTTGTGTTCATCCATATTAATAGCTCAAGAACAACAAGGAGTACTTGTTGTGCCCATATTATTTCCATATCAATGTGATGAAATTTCTTCTTTTATATAAATGTCTTTATATTTGCATGCATGTTACATAGATCATTATAAACTAAATTAACAAGTAATTTAGTAAATAATTAGAGGAGTCTAATTGAGGTATATGGACTTTCATGTGGTATCAGAGCTAGCTTGTAGCATGCATGTTCATTTTGGACATTTTTATTAAAGTTATAAGATAACTAATAAATCAAAAATTTAAGTTAAAATACGATTATGACGAAATTGTTTGGTTAATGTATACCTACTGATCTCAAAATGTTTGTGGTCAAATTTCGTGATTTTAGGGAATCATTTTCTATTTATTTTGATTTTTGGCGTTTAAACCGAGTTAACATGCATTTTATGAGTTAAAAGTTAACTAAAAGTAGTTGCATGTTGATTCTGGCCATGAAACTTTAATATGATCTCACATGCATGTCTTAAATATTTTATGTGAAATTTCGTGACTTTTAATTAAGTATTGCATGTTTATTGATTTTTATACGATAAACGTTGATAATATGAGATTATAATGTTCATAAAATTGAAACGTCCTTTTCTGGTCTTGAAAATTTTTGATACATTTTACATTATGATTTTTATACTCTTGGTGAAATTTCATAATTTGTTTCACTGTTTTACTATATTTAATGAGTTTTATTTGATAAAACCATTAAATACTAAGTTATTTGTTCATAAAATTAATTTAACTTTTTTGAGCAAATTTTTTTACTTTTAGAGTTCCTGGATTTTTTTCATAATGTAAAAAATTTTTGGTTTCAAATTTTATGATGTTTATATTTTATATTGGTTTTATTTCATAATTGTTATGATTAAAGCGTAATATTTTGCAAATGAAATCAAATCAATCTAATTAATGACCAACAAAATTAGTAGGGACTAATTTTGAGTTCTAAAACAGTTTAGTTAATGAGTTTGAATTTAAATGATATTTAAATGTTGATATTGATTTTTAATGGTTAAAAATCAATAAATCCCGAAAAATCGAGCTACAATGAGCATGAATGTGTTTAGGGCGATTTTGGCATGAATTTTGCAGCAATTTCTTTTATTTATGGTTGAATGAATGAATGTCATTTATTTAATAATTTATGAAAATTTTGTACCTAGTATGGCCTAGTTATTTTTAATCGTTATTACCCGTAATGTAAGGGAATAACGGTTTGGTTGTAATTTTATTGCGATCTCGTATCGCCGGTTTTTATAATTTTAATAATTTCATTTCATAGAATAAATGTATAATAGGAATTTGTATATTTGTATATTTGTAATTATTTTTATGAAGATCGGTGACTCCTTCAAGACGGTGCCATTTTGGAAGGTGTTCCAAGTGAAGAGGCAAGGGACCAAGGAGTTGGTTTCTGAATTTGTAATAATCTAGTTAATTTGATTAGCTAGGTGGCCATACTAGGATTTTTTCGTTGCTTGGTTGCTTGCTTTATTTCCGCTCATGCCAAAATCGTCACACATGCATTTTATTTTTCCGTTATTGTCAATTCAACGTTATTCACAATTCACCGACTTAGTTCACTTATAGGGAATTAATAACTAAATTGACAAGATCTCTCACATATTTAAAAAAAAAATTGAGATTAGCCTTACCAATTAATAACACCTATGAATCCCGTGTTCATTAGGGCTACCACGCTCGTGGGTCCCTTTTTATCCTCGGGTAAGTAGGGTGATACGATCACAAGCTAAAATTGGATTGGATCAACGAGATAAGCGTTATCTTGGGACTAGGAGATGGATTTAGTTGAAATTCCGTCAACCAAGAGTTCTAAGGGTAGAATTAGTCAAGTAATGACTTACCATTTCTAGATAAAGGTAGCATGCGATGACTATTTTTATTTAAAGATGGGTCTTGGAATCATTTATATAATTTAGTGAGAGGTCATTATATGAATGCTAAACTTGTTAAAATGTTTTTCAAGTAAATTAACAATGAATGTTTATATATTTCTTTTTGTTGTAGTTAACATATTCGCAAAATGTCGACATCATCAAACAACGCAACCTTTGGTAAGGACTCATGGTTGAGAACCGTAATGGACAAGTGTGTCCTAAAGGATGACTGAAGTAACTTCGTTGAATGGGGGAGTCAACGATCAAGAGCGCCGCGTTATCCGATAACGTGCTTCGTTACTTGGTCGAAGAGCCCCCCCACCGAACCCGCGCCAAGATCGCCCGCGGTGGTTCGGGCCGAATATGACCTTTATTTGAAGGTTGCTAATGACGTCAAGAATGACTTGATTTGGTCAATCTCACCCAAGCTCAAACTCCAGTTGATATCTCTCAATGCATATGCGATATTCACGAGGATAACGTCGATGTTTTCGCAAGCCCCTCAAATTCTCCAATATGTGGCGGCTACGAAATTCTTTGACACCAAGCTTCAAAGGGGCCAAAAGGTTGGCCCACACGTGCTCAAAATGGTTGAGCACGAAGACACATTAGAGCGTCTAGGGTGCAAAATTCCGAAGCAATTGGTGGTGGGTAAGATCCTTCATTCACTCACACCTAAGTTCACCTAATTTAGGGTGAACAATAACATGAATGGCATGGACAAGAGTTTCCATGAACTCCATGCACTCCTCACCCAAGCGGAGAGGGACATGGAGGCTAGTGGGAGTAAACCCAAGGATGTTCTTTCCATGAAAATGAAGAACATGAACCTTGGGGTGAGGAAGGACAAGGGAAAGGGTAAGACTCTTTTCAAGAAAGTCGGCAAGGGAGAGGGCAAGGTCTTTTATAAGTCCAAGCCCAAGGTCAACAAACACTGTGGGAAATCGGTATTACCACAATACAATTATTATAGGATTATAACGAAATAGTAATAACTTGATTATACTAGTCATAAACGAAAACAAGAACAAGAGTATAGATTTAGAAATCAACCTCCGGTCCTAGCAATTGGCGTAAAGAACAGAGATATCAAAGTAGATATCCTCCTAATCGTTGCACCCAAGATGCTCCGAGAAATACACTTTTCTTTTGCTAGAAAGTAAACCTCTTACACGATCTCACTGTTGAGAAGAAGGTTTTTGTGTTTCTCCAAAAGTTACTGTTAACTTTTGTCTTTTGTGTGATGTTAAGATGAGATGGAGGCAGTAGTGAATGAATTAGGTTAGAAAAATCAAAACTCAATTTTTCTCTCCTCTCCTCAAACTCACGGCTCATTAGGTCTATTATATGGGGAGATTTTGTCTCCTCAAAATAACTACCCATTGACTAAAAACCGAGTGTATCTGGATACTTTCGTTTTTGGTCGTTTTAGCTTTCAATATAATGTAGTATATTATAATCGTCGTTTTTACATGGACCGACATTATGATACATCATTAATTATAAATATCCGTATATTTATAATTTGCCAATTAATTATAACGGTTTATGTTTAATTAGCTTACATTATATATCCAATTTACGAATTACTGTTAATTCGTCTCAACTAACATTATTTAATCGTTATTAAATAATCGTCTCATCATCACATTGACTAACCTTTTAGTCAAATACACTGACTAACCTTTTAGTCATATAATAGGCATCAATATGATCATTTTCTCAAATAATCACATCTCTCAAACACATCCTATAGGTGTGACTTTTAGGGACCAGTTGATCACCGCCATCTGTATGACAATAACGTCAAACGTATCTAGCAAGCCAACCGTTATTGATAAACGTTAATGCACACTGATTATTATGACAAAGTATACCCGTGAACCTACAGAGATTTTATTATGTTATTGTGCACTAACTGTGGAGG
>JAIUZE010010490.1:0-14847 GCA_022085475.1 Heliosperma pusillum
TATAATGCATGTGAGTAGTAAAAAAGCAAAGGTTGGTGACAAAGATCAAACCTATTTATGGCATTGCCGTATGGGACACATAAATGAAAAACGCGTGAAGAAGCTCATTGACAATGGGACTATCTCCCCGTTTGACTATGAATCTTTTGGCACGTGTGAATCATGTCTCATAGGCAAAATGACTCGAATTTCCTTCAAAGGTGTTGGAATGCGCGCTGCTGACCTATTAGGACTCATACATACTGATGTGTGTGGACCTATGTCAATCAACGCTAAAGATGGCTATAGATATTTTATCACTTTCACGAACGATTTGAGTAGATATGGATATGTCTACTTAATGAAGCATAAAAGTGAGTCTTTTGACAAGTTCAAGGAATTCCAGAATAAGGTTGAAAACCAACTGGATAGAAAGATTAAAGCACTACGTTCAGATCGTGGTGGCGAATATCTTTCGAATCTTTTTGATCGAACCTAAAGACTGTGGTTTAGTACTGCAGTTAACATCCACCTGGAACACCACAATTGAATGGTGTGTCCGAACGGAGAAATCGAACATTACTTGATATGGTTCGATCCATGATGAGTCACACGGTTGTACCTGACTCATTGGGGGGTTATGCTCTTTTGTCAGCTGCTTTAATACTTAACCGAAGTCCGTCTAAAGCTGTAGACAAGACTCCATATGAATTATGGAAGGGAACGGTCCCTAACTTGTCCTTTATTCGGGTTTGGGGCTGCGAGGCTTATGTCAAGTGGAAACCTGACGATAAGCTCGGCCCACGATCGGTCAAGACATACTTTATTGGTTATCCAAAAGGGATGTTTGGTCATTACTTTTACTCGCCTACCGAACATCGAGTTTTTGTTGCGGCTAGGGCGACGTTCTTAGAGAAAGAATTTCTCGAGAATAGGACAAGTAATGGAACCTTCGAACTGTCGGAGATTCAAGAACCAACAACCGAGCAACCAATGGAGGAAACTGTTTCCTTATCCTCCAGCTGCGGTTAATTCTTTGGAACCTAGGAGGTCCGGTCAGTACACTCTTTCTCCATACAGATACTTGGTATGTGTCAGTAGAATGAGAGTTGATGACGTTTTTACTCCTCAGAGAGTAACGTAAACGAACCTCTTACCTATAACGGTGCCATAAACATGTTCCGACTCTAAGCTATGGCTTGACGCCATGCAATCCGAGATGGACCTCGATGTATGAGATGACGTATGGGATCTGGTTGACTTACCTGATAAGGTTCGGCCTCTTCAGTGCAAATGGCTTTACAAAATAAAGCATTCTGTAGAAGGACAACCAGATACATACAAGGCACGACTAGTGGCAAAGGGTTTCACTCAAGTGCACGGTTTGCATTATGATGAAATTTTTGCACCCGTAGTCATGCTGCGTTCCATTCGGATAATCTTAGCGATTGCTGCTTTTCATGATTATGAAATATGGCAGATGGATGTTAAAACCGCCTTCTTAAACGGTTTTTTGGAGGATATTGTACATAGTACAACCCAAGGTTTCATTGATCCTAAAAATCCTAAAGAAGGTATTCAGCTTAAGCGTTCCTCTATGGCCTTACGCAGGCTTGCCTCGGAGTTGGAATCCGTTTCGACCAGGTGATAAACAAGGAAATGGATTTACTCGATCGGCTCGAGGAACCATGCTTATATATCAAGTCGGTGGGAGCAAGATTGTCTTCCTAATATTGTATGTCGATGACATACTCTTGATTGGGAATGACATACCTCTCTTAACTTCGGTAAAAGTTTGGTTAAAGAACCATTTCCAGATGAAAGATCTGGGCCAGGCACAAAGAATTTTGGGGATCCGTATCTACAGAGATAGATCACGACGGATGTTATCCCTCAGTCAGGAGTCTTATATAGCTAAGATTCTTGAGAGGTTCAACATGACCAACTCCAAGAAGGGAAACCTTCCAATGGTCTCTGGGATGCAGTTGAGTAAATCTCAGGCACCAAAGACATCGGAAGAGGTCGAGCGCATGAGTCGGATTCCTTATGCATCAGCTATAGGATCGATCATGTATGCCATGATATGCACACGTCCAGACTTGGCATATGCATTGAGTATGACAAGTCGATACCAAGGCAATCAAGGTGAAACACACTGGATGGCTGTTAAGAATATCCTTAAGTACCTACGGAGGACTAAGGATTGGGTATTGACTTATGGAGGCGACACTGAGCTATGCGCAATCGGTTACGCAGATGCTAGCTTCCAAACGGATCGAGATGACTCGAAATCTCAGTCTGGATTCGTTTTTACTCTTAATGGCGCTGCGGTCAGCTGGAAAAGCTCCAAACAAACTGTTATAGTAGATTCTACGACTGAGTCCAAGTACTATGCTGCTTCAGAGGCTGCGAAGGAAGCTATATGGATGCGTCAATTCTTACAAGGACTAACTGTAGTTCCTAGTTCGGATGACCCGATCACCATCTATTGTGATAATAGTGGTGCCATCTTCCAGGCTAAGGAGCCTAAGTCCAGCAACAAGTCTAGGCATGTACAACGGAAGGCTCACATGATCCGAGATTACGTGGAGCAAAGGGAAATAGTGATAGACTAGATTGCTACGGATGATAACGTCGCAGATCCTCTCACTAAACCATTGAGATATGATAAACATGAAGGGCACGTTATTTCCATGGGAATCAAACGTGTTACTGAGTTGTATTAGTTGTTTTATATGGATTAGACACCTGTATCTTTTTCATAAAAACTATCTATAAAATCATCGTTTTGTTTTATATTTTGTTTTTAATGTGGGTTGTACTGACAACATTGAACACCACAAAGTGAACTGAATTACATTATATTTGTTTTGGTCCGTAATCGCCTACATGAGCTGATAACTCTGGCAATTATTCTGTGAAGTCGATTGATGGTGGGTTCTACGAGCCATAAGTCAAACCGTTGACTGATCGATCACATATGCGAGTTATAATGATACCTCGCAGGACAATTTTGTGACAACGTTATGGAGTCCTAAATGTTTCAGAACATTAGGTGTCAGGTCGTGGATAGGACGTTCATAGTGTTCCTAGAGTCGATTCTTTTGACTATCGACTGTCTCTTGAGATAAAGGCAGTTTTTGGGTGACTTTTGTTTCTTTCTCATGGTCGACCGTAACAGGAGGCTAAGTAGATTTTCACTGGGTCATTTCATACTGCGCTTGTATCTGCAAGATTCGAGTTGAAGAAAATATCCAACCTTTATCAGGATATGTTATTTCTCCGGCCACTCGAGGGTTGAACTGAAATGCATGGCCATGCTCGAATAAGATTCGTTTATCAGTTAAGTTACTCTCTAGTCGGGGAAACCACTCTTGATACTGATCACTTGTAAACTACGACCTTTGTGAATACGAACTTTGCAAATTGGTTTACATTGAGTGGGAGAAATTTATTATGGATATGAGAATCGGTTATCGCACATACACTTGTACGGACAAGTGGGAGATCCTATAATAATTGTATTGTGGTAATACCGATTTCCCACAAATGTTGCTGAAAACTGAGATGGAACGTATGAAGTGAGGAGGTAATCTCATCAATATAAAACCAAGAAGGATCTCATTAAGTCTCACTTAGCCCAAATGCTAAACTAGATCGATTTCCCCTACAAGTTGTAGAAACCGATTTTGGACTCTAAATGAACAATTAAAAAACAGTTTTAGCCTAAGTGAAATAAAAATGGAATTCTAATAAACTTAAAAGTTAATAATAATAAATTAGCAATTTCAAATGTTTTAACATATAAAAATAAAAAAAATATAAAATCAACGGACTTTATTAAATTAACCATTATGATAAAGTTAAGGGTGTTACACAGTTCCTTGTAAATCAGGATTTTATTTTGCAAATAACTTGATATCGACAATGATATCTAAAATAATTTTTTTGTTGGTATTACAATTTTGATTCAATTGTACTCTACCTTGCCATTTTTCCAATACCGATAAGAGTTGTATGAGGGTCCTATTAAAGTTCTTATTCTATTGAGTTCCAGTACATCTTTTTTGTCATTATCAACTTTTTACTTTTTCACTATTTATTGAATATGATTTTCTTAATTGGTAAGTGGTAAATGACAAGATATATTATTGGCGCAATCAACTCCCTCTAAACAGGAGTATTACAAAAGTGTTTTAGGAGATAATGACTATAATACTCCGTATTTCTATGTTTTGGGGGCTCTGCCGAGTAGGACTTACTCGACCGAGAACATAGTGTACTCGGCCAAGTATAGCCTACTCGACCGGGTGGATTTGGCTGATGTCTTAGGTTGGATTCTGATCTCTCGTACTCGGCCGAGTGACATCGGCACTCGAGCGAGTGAGTCGTACTCGGTCGAGTACTCATACATGTTGTACTCGACCGAGTACGACGGATTTCAGGGTTTAGTCGGACGGTTGATTTAAGGTTAAAAAGAGGAATTAGTTTTTCACAATTCAGTTTACATTCTTAATTACAAAACCCTACTCTCTCAAAACTCTGCCTAATTCCTCAAGAAACCTTTCATCGTATCATCTCGTGCCAGATCTGATCTTTTGCTACGTCGATTCATTGCTTGGTAAGTACTATTGGTCATGATTGATTGTTGGTAGAGTAAATAAATAATTACTCTGTTATAAGATTCACTTTTCTGAACTTACTCTCTTATAAGTTGTTTTGCTAAAATTACTCCCTTAAAGATGTACTTTTTATCAAAAATTGCTTCAAATTCCAATTTAAGTCACTTATTTTGTCTGTTTTTGAACTCTCCCTCCATTTGTCTACATAGTTTTACTTTTCAAAGTATAAATTGGTAATGCACAAACGAAATAAGTTCAAAAATAGACAAAATAATGAAAGCATTTTAAAAATAATGCTCACAAAATAAGTTTTTGTTGTTTTGGGTTGGGGTCAAAAATATTTATCAAAATGGTGTCCACGTAGGCTCGAGTTTTCAAAACCTGAAACAGGGAACAACCACGCCATTGGGAATGATGTGTCTTTAAATTTTTTATTTTTTTTAAAAAAAAAATTGTACTGTTTAAAGACACGCCATTCCCAATGGTGTGTCTCTTTAAGAAAACCCGCCATTCTCAATGGCGTGTTTACTTTTATTTTATTTTTGTAAGTTTACATTTTCCTACTCACTAGAAACACGCCATTGCCAGTAGCGTGTTTTCTCCATGTTTCTGGTTCGCGAAATCCGAACCTACGTGGACACCATTTTGATAAATAGTTTTAAAGCCGACCCAAAAGGACAAATACTTATTTTTTCAGCATTATTTTAAATGGACTTTTGAAGCAATTTTTGTGAAAACTTTAACTTTAGGGAGTAATTTTGGCAAAACAACTTATAAGGGAGTAAATTTAGAAAAGTGAATTTTATAAGGGAGTAATTATTATTTTACTCTTGTTTGTATTGAGTTATGTAACCCTAATTGATTTGGGGAAAAAGGGAAGCAAGGGTTAGTATTAATTATGTTAATTGCTTGTTTAGGGGAAGGAATTCATAAAAGAAGAGTGTTGATGTAATGATTCTGATTTGCTGCGGATTTGCTATAAGGTAGGGTTTCCCTACTCAGTATTGCGTTATTAATCGATGATTATAAAATGCTATTTGTTATTGTAATGTGATTGATGATGGTGTTGATGGAGTTCGGGTTTGGGGTTGTTGACGATGGTTACTTGGTTACTATGGTTACTATGATTGGTGATTCCGTTGGGAGACGGATCACACGCCGCCTTCGCCCCCATGGTTATTCCGCAAAGTTGGGGATGTACACATTAATGATCCGGGTTTATCTCCCTACGGTGAGTTGGAACATCTACGCATGTGGCTTCGGTCTGTGGTCAATAGATGCTTTCTAGGGCAGGCTGGTAACCTGAGCCTATGGAGGTGTCCTCTGCGGTGGCCCTCTGGTTTTTCTATCCCTTGTGCTTTTCTTGTGTATTAATCGGTAGACACATTTACTGACCCTTCTACTGTTTACAAAACTAATGTGATCCATTTGGGGATAATGAGCAGGTGATCGCAGGTAATCCTTAGAGCATGAGAGGAACGAGGATGGGATCACCTATCGAGTCTAGCTTCCGCATTACTTGGAGTCTTAGATAGTTGTTAAACATTCTTTATATATTTGTTATTGATTGGAATTTGGTCGGATGGTATGTCATCCGTTTGAGACTTGTATTCACATTTAAACTTTATATAAAGTAAACTTGTTTCCTTTATAGCTTGTTGTGATGTTCACTACCTCGGGCAAGCGAGATAGTAGCACTTCTGTGTGCTAAGGCGGCCTTGTAAGGTACCTTGGTCTGTGGGGGTGCTACAAAGTGGTATCAGAGCGAACGATTCTGAAACCTAAAACCAATGAACCTAATATACTAGGAGAGTCTAATAAATGAACCCGGGTCGGAGTCATAGGGAGCTACCGCAAAGATTAAGGTCACGTCCCGAAATCCCACAATTGCCCTTATGACTCTTACTTGGTCACCATGTGAAGTGCCGGGGTGTTATGTGCATTTGGTGTATTAATATTTATTGCTTGATTATATGTGTCATGGAAATGGATATGGATGTGGAATAGAGAAGGGATGTGATTTGTGATATGCATTATCATATGAGATGTGACGTGATAATGTGATGTGTATGAAATAAGATGGCAGGATGCTGAACCTAGATGGAATGAGTTATGTATGAATGGTGATGATTATAGCATGATTGCATGTTCTTGTTAACGGTATATTATATGCATCTTTACCTGAGATTATGCGATGAGTATGAGAAAATGATATCAAATGTTTAGATATGAGTTACAAATGATTATTATGTTAATTGTTGAGGATGCTGTGGAGTGAAGGTCGAATATGAGCTTGAGTATGATGTTATTGTTGGAGTAAGTGTCTTCAACAATAATGCGATCACTTAATTAAATTTCAATAATAAGAATACAAAGGGATGATGAATATTATAGTCAACTGGTCAACATAAATCGGTAATGATTGGCTCAATTAAGTTTGACGTTACTGTCGTATGACGGTGGTGATCAGTTGATCCCATGAGGTCACATCTAAAGGACAATCCCCAAATCATTTACATTAATTAATTGTATAGCGGTACAGACTAATTAATCCCTTAAACTGAACCAAGTTTATATTGTAAGTGAGAATTATATCTTATTGTAATATGATTAAATAAGATTCATTTTGGTAATTTAATTGTTATATTACTAAGAAAGCATTATGTTTATGAAATATTTGAGATAAGTGAAATTGGTCGATTATAATTACAAACTGTTGTAGATTATATTAACCAAATATGAGATGACCCATTTTATTTACATGTAATTACAAAATGTGACTTAAAATGTTAAGTTTAATTTATTTGTTATGAAATTGCATTTAAATTAGTTAAATGTACATTTATAAGCCTAATTACATGTTACATGTCACATGTCACATATGTGACAAATGACAAATTACAAAAATAAAATGGACACCCATATTACAATGGATGCACCGGTTTTATAGTGGAAATAAGGGTGATTAGTTTTTGTGTATTATTCTAAATGGGAATTAGACACAATCATACACAAAAATAAAATGGATACCCATTTTATGATATATAACCGGTTTTTGGGGGGTATAGGGTAGGATTTAGGTAATCATAATTGTTCTAATTAAGAATTAAACAAAATGATTACCTACCTAAACCTAGCCTTAAGTCTATTGCTTTGTTAAGAACAAAAGCAAAAGGCACCCACCCTTCCCCATGTGTGCTATGACCGGCCATCTAGGGCCATAAGTGTAACACCCGCAAATGTACCCTATTTTTATAGTAAAAATATTTTACGGATACTTTTCAGCGAAAGTTAGTTTTAGTGTAGAATTAAATTTCCCGTGTCTAATTTAGAATTTCCGAGTTCGTATTTGGATTTTACGCGAGATTTCAAGTGAATCACGTCTTAAGACATCTTTGACTTTTCTTGATTTTTTCCACTTACTCCCCTCATACTCCCTCATAACCTAATACTTCCTCACAACTCAACTCTTTCTTCCTCACTAAGAAAACCCCAAAGAAACCTAGCTTCCATTTTGATCCGTCTTATAATCGTCATAACTCTCTCATTTCTCGCTCAAATTCACGTAAGTTCGTCTTATTTTTCCCCTCTTATCTTCCTCTATCCGTATTGGTAATAAAATTACCGTCTTTCTCGCTTTTCAAACTTTCCGTCTTTCTCAAGGTGAAGTATATTCATCTTTTATTAACTAATTGTAGGTGGTGACCTTCAAGATCCTGACAAAGAGTATTTCTTGATTGAAGAGGACCTTGACGCGGAGTGAAGACGCAATAAGGTAACGGTGAAGAGTTACTCGATATCATTTACGCGTTTTACGTGTTTTCTATGCTAGGAATCGTAGTTAGAATATGATTAGTAAGCTTAGAAATTGTGTTGATGATGATACTTGTTTTTTGTTGAGAATCGATATGAGAATTGATGATTTATGTTGAAAGTTGATAATGGTTAATTGTTGATCCTTAGTGAAATTGGTGATTTTCGAGTGAAGTTGACCCCAGCCGGCCGACCGGCAGCCGGTCAGCTGACCGGCTGGGGCAGTGGCTGTATAATTTTGCATGTTACGTAATTTTTATGCATGAAGTTGATCTCAGCCGGCCGACCGGCAGCCGGTCAGCCGCCCGGCTGAGACACCCCTACTTTTCCTTAGTTTTTCTCATGTACCCTTGGTCCCAGCCGGGTAGCCGGCAGCCGGTCCCCTTGACCGGCTGGGACACACTGTAATTTCATGTTGGTTTTCGTATGATGATTGGTACCAGCCGGATGGCCGGCAGCCAGTCCACCTGACCGGCTGGCACCTGCTGGAAGGTTCTTGTTATTCTTGTTTACGATTTCATTTATAATATTTCCGATGGTTCATTTATCGTATAAATTTACGTAATGACTTTAAATATTAATGTTTCGAATATATGATATTCCATTCGCTTGTATCGCATGTTTTGTGACGGTTTTTGGTATGTCCCAATTTGAGTCGGTTTTTACAAATGTTACGGTTTGAGCACTATTTTGTCATGTGCTTTGTACTCTCATTCCCTTGGCTACCTCCACGTTCGTAAGGCTGGAATGTCGGAACGGGGAAGTATCCTTACTGCTTAATTGCATGTGTTAGTGGGTATACGACGACGTTGTTGGGAGGCGAACGCTTTGCGTTGATCGACCCGGCCGTCAAATGTTGTGTACTTGCGAGGTGTTGTTATTTGCACGTAGCGTACCGCTTGTTATGAGGCTTGTGCTCTTTTCCGCCTCTTTCGTGAATTATCGACCGAATTTGGGGTACTCGGCGTCTATGATTGACCGAGTCTTGGATGCGAAACGTTTATCGCATGTCAAACCAGAAAATGTGATTTCGTGATTCTGGCCAGATTTAGACTAGGACCGGATATTTATATCGTCGTTCTACCGGAGGAAATTAGTCCACATATACGAAATGAATTGAATCGTGTATGCGTTCAGGGAAATGCTTATCTCGTGGATGACTTTTAATCATACTTGTCATGTACACGGTGCTAGTGCGTTTCATTTACCGTGAGAGAGGTCGTCAATGTATTGGTATGTTTGGATGAATGATTATATGATTGATCATTGGATGACTTGGCATGGTTTGTTTGTCGAGTCTCAATCTTATCAAACTTATACCGCTAACGGTGAGATGCAAGACCTAGTGAGCGTATTCGGTTGCCTAAGAGTGTCTTCCCCGAGTCTTTGTATAGCATGATGGTTACGGACTTGTACTCCATATGCTTTTATCATTATATATTGAATTGCCTATCTATCCTTATCGTATTTCACATGTATATCTATATATGCATGCTTCTACTTTTGTATTTCCTTTTATGTACGTTTAATGTGATATGGCTGGGAGAACCCGGAGTTACTCCCCAATGACTGTGGCGTTCATGTTTTTCATGGATGAACAAGTTGCTTGCATGGATGGCTTTTTGCTTGATATTTTGGGTTCGGGTGTGAGCTAGCGGGCGTTGTCCCTGGATGAAACACCTCTGACGTTCTTTACCTAGATGCTAATAACTTTGTCTTTTGTTAACACTTTGAGAGACTACGTCTCTTGTGGTATTTTTATTTGGTTTGTAATATTTGACACTCCTCGTATTTTCTATCTTGCATGTATAAAGTTTTTTTTAAAATACCGTATTTCCGCTAATTAAATCACATGCTTGTATGTTTTATTTCCGCATTCGCGAGGGATGTCACAATAAGAGGAGTGTTTTTTCCTCTTGTGGTATTCACTTGAGAACATATTCAAAATATATGCTTATCTCTCTTAATCTCACACTCTCACACTAGAAATAACTTAAGTAGTTTTTTCTAAATCTAGAGTTCATAATTTCTAATAATATTACTAAGGTAGTAATAAGAGTTATTAGAAAATATATTTTAAGGGCTACTTTTATATTACTAGTGTAGTAATATTTGTGATTTTTGGGTATTGTCTTGGTGCAAAAAAAGGAGAGTTCTTACACTAAGGACTTGGAGATTCATTCCAAATATTTTAAGCTCAAGAACAAGATTAGGAAGGTCTCCTAATCTTGTGCCAAAAATCCTTTAAATCAATGTAAGGAAATGGTTTCTTCTTATCTTTGTTTTTATATATTATGCATGCATAAGATCTATTTAGTTTAAGAGTAAACTAAATACATAATGATATTAGAAATGTCTAATATTGAGTTTAAGAAACTTACAGTTATGATGTTAAGCATTCATGGAATGAAAGATGTGTTCATTATTGATAAGTATGATGCGTATAAATTACGTAACGATATGTGAAGCATATATGAGATGTCATATATGAGATGTAATATGTATGTATGATTGCGATTAGTTGAACGAATGTAATTATAAGCATGAGAATGTGACTACCATTATCGATCATGTGATATGAACTTTTATAATTATGTGCTGTGTTTGGGGCCGTGTACTGCATGACTCGACCGAGTAGGGCAAGGGGACTCGACCAAGTAGTGGTTACTCGACCGAGTACCCTTGACATTCGATCGAGGGTTAGGGTCTGATGTGATTTTAAAGTGTTTTATTTTGTAACTCGACCGAGTATATAGTGTACTCGACCGAGTGTGTCGTATTCGTCAAAGTTTGTTGAAATTGACCGAGTGGCTTCGCCACAACGGGTGAATTGTGGAATTGTTTTGTTTATGTATTGTTGTATACTAAGTTGTTTCATATTTTGCATATGTGTAAGGAAGTATCGTCTTAGGGAGTGAGTTTGATTGATTATATAAGTGAATAGTGTTCTCCATGGTTGTGTTGTCTTGTGAGAATTGTTTGTGGTTATATGTGATTGGGATGAGTAGATTGTTGAACCTCGTAAGGGGAAGAAGCTGGTTTTGTGTTATGTGGTAGTGTAATGATGTCGTGAGTGGAGTAATGTGTAGTGGCGTGTGTGTTTATATGAACAAATGATAACGTGAGAAAAGGAAGGTATGAATTGCAGATTTGAAGAGAGATATGAATGGTTATAAAGGATAATGTGTTTAAGAAAAATGGGGATTTTTGAGTTGATTAGGGATATATGCGATAAGAACCGATATAGAGGAATGTAACAAAGATGGTACCTAGTGAGCTTAGTCTGTTTGAGGTGTAAATAGGACTTGGATATTGTTTTGATGGGGGGCGGATAACTAAGAGACAATTGTGGAGATGAAATATTATGGAAACTATAATATGAGGTAAGCATCGTTGTGAAGTATGGTAAGGATAGATAGTAATAATATATGATGAGTTTCGCGGTTGTTTGGGCGTGTTAATAGCAAATAAACGAACATAGTGTGATAAGACTAATATTTATTGCGTATGATTGGAAGATTGTAGCGACGGGTTATCGGGTCTGGAATTTTGAGGTAATAAGAAGGTAGCCATGTTATTGGAGGACTTGATAGTGAAAGTGAATCTTTGTGATAAGGAGTAATTGTAACTGGTGCGGATTGGAAGAAGTATAAATAGCGAATTCGTGAAGTAAAGGAATAATTGAAGCAATGGAATAGCATAAAGGGAATGATATTTATGAATTCAGGAGATGATTTTTATTGGGAATTATGAGTTATAAAGATACAAGTGGAAAAAGAATATTTGGAGGATCATATTTTGAGGCAAGTGTTAGAGTTGCAAAGGACATAGTTTGGTGCGAAAGAGGGTTGAGAAAAGGTGATTGTATTTACGAATGGATTGATAAATAATTTTGTGCTAAAATAATATGATATAAATATATGTTGACGGATAATATTTTGTAGGAAATGGTCGGTTAGTAATCGAAGAGAATGTTGTGGAAAGTTAGGTGGAATCATTGTGGTTTTAGAAGTACTCTAGGTAGTGGCTTGTGTGAGATGTATAGGTAATTGGTGGTGTATTGATAGAATACCCTTATTATGGAAATTGGCAGTCTGAAGTGTTGGGTTGATGTAATGGGGAGACAAGAGATTTAAATGGGAAATTATGAATGAATATTAAGATAGAGTGTTACTTGTTAGTGGAATCTTTCATAAGGATGTAGGACTAAATGAATAATGGCAGCTATTGAATCTCAAAAGGGAATGCGAGATTTTGTTTCGTTTATATCTGGTAACTATATTGAGATAGTGGTTTTAGTACCTTGTGGGTCGTTTTGCGGGGAGAGATGCGTTGATGGAGAAAGACAAGTCGTGGTTGAGTTGAGAAAGTTATGAAAAGACTATAGTATTATTGGACGAATGTTATAGTTGAATGTGGAGGTAGTTCTTAATTAGTGGTGTTGCCAGATTAACCTTTGTGGCATTGGGTTGCAAGATTGCGGGTTTGTGAGAAAGAGGAAAGTAATGTACCATAGTCGCGTGGATTTGAGGGTGAGGTTAGGATATATTGGAATCTAGCTTTCTTGATGGGATTACCTAGATGTGATTATGAGCTTGTTGCTCGTGTGTTGGATTAGTAGACTGAAGTCTGAGTGTTTTCGTGTATCGCTTGGAGACAAGTGTATGGGAAGTATTGGTAGTATGCGTGTGTCAAATGAGGTTACTTATATCATGGCTTGTATAGTCTTTTGTTGTGTAATGGTGTCATTAATTGGTGGTCTGTATGCCGATATTGTGATAATGTGTAACACCCGGAAATGTACCCTATTTTTCTAGTAGAAATATTTTACGAAATCGTTTCAGTAATTTTAAGTTCTAATTTATAATTTTAAGTTTCGAGTCGAATTTAGAATTTCCGAGTTCGTATTTGGAATTTCTGCGAGATTCCATGAAAATCCCGTCTTAAGGCGAGTTTGACTTTTCTTGACTTTTGAGTCGGGTTTGACTTTCTTGACTTTGAAACCGTCTTTGACTTTTTCCTAGACAACTCACACTACTCCCTCCCTTAACCTAATTTTTCATTCATCACAAAATCAAACACAAAACCCTTTCTTCTACCTTAAGAAACTTTCCCTCTTTGAATATCGATCTTTGATTCGTCGTAACTTCTTCGTTACTTGATAGAATTCCCGTAAGTTCGTCTTATTATTCTTCCCTAACCTTCCTCTATCCGTATTGATATTAAAATTATCGTCTTTCTCGCTTTTCAAGCTTTCCGTCTTTCTCAAGATGAACTTTATTCATCTTTTTACGATCTATTTGTAGGTTGTGACCTCCAAGATCCCGACAAAGACTATTTCCTTATAGAAGAGGAGCTTGACGATCATTAGAGACGCATAGAAGGTAACGGTGAAGGGTTACTCGGTATTACTTACGTGTTTTACTTGTTTATATGCTAGAAAATCGTATTAGATTACGATTAGGAAGATTAGGATTCATGCTATGATTAATGAATAATGTTATATGATGAATATTGATGATGTATAATGATTGTTGATGATTATTTGAAGTATATATGAGAATTGGATTGATTTGGTTAAGTGAGCAAAGCTCACGGGTGAAGAGGTGCTCCCAGCCGGTCGACCGGCCGCCGGTCTGACCACCGGCTGGGAACACATCAGTAACTCATTTGGAAACTTGGATTTTTCATGAAGAGGTGCTCCAGGCCGGCCCACCGGCCACCGGTCCATCCACCGGCCTGGAACACATCAGTACGGGAAGTTTTGATTTTGGTGTAGTGCTCTGTGCCGGTCGACCGGCCGCCGGTCTACCGACCGGCCCAGACCTCTTTTTTATGTTTTTGGGATTTTGCCTGTGTTCTGAGCCGGTCCACCGGCCACCGGTCACTTGCCCGGCCTGGAACACGGCTGTGTTGTTTTCCTTTGACTTTTAAAACTCGTGATTTATAATAGTTCGCATGATCGGTTTACCGTATAATTTTACGTAATGTCTTATAATATTCATGTTTTGGATACATGATATCTTATTCGCTTGTATCACATGTTTTGTGACGGTTTTCGATATGTTCCCACTCTGAGTTGGTTTTTACAAATAAGTTTCGGTTTGAGCACTATTTTGTCTGTGCTTTGTATTCTCATGTCCTTGGCTACCTTCCCGTTCGTAAGGCTGGAATGTCGAACGGAGAGGTATCCTACTGCTTAAATGCATGTGTTAGTGGGCATACGACGACGTTGTTGGGAGTTGAACGCTATGCGTTGTTCGACCCGGCCGTCAAATGTTGTGTACTTGCGAGGTGGTGTTATTTGCATGTAGCGTACCGCATGTTATGAGGCTTGAGCTCGTTTTCCGCCTCTTTCGTTAATTGATCTACCGAATTTGGGGGTACTCGGCATATATATTGTAAGACCGAGTCTTGGATGCGAAACTTCATC
>JAIUZE010010491.1:0-27625 GCA_022085475.1 Heliosperma pusillum
CCATATCATATATGTTAAGGTTTTGTATTTTCTATATACATTGCTTTTATGTTTTTCATGTTTCATTAAACTCGACATTTCGTGGCTGGGAGACCTCGGAGTTACTCCCCACTGACTGTGGCTTCCGTGTTTAATTTGATGCGGTCGAACAGTGGTATGCATACTTTGCGTACATTGACGAGCTAGCGACGCGAAGTATTTACCATGGACCTATATTCGCGTTTTAGATTGACATATTATTATACACTCCTTTTATTTCCGTATTTATACGGGAAGATATGTCTCCCGTCTTGTATAATTCTTATGTATAATATTAATTTTCTTTTGTAATGAACCTTTTTATTTATGACACCCTTCGTTATGTATTTAAATTTTTTCTTTTTTTTCCTCAAATTTGAGGGTGTCACATGAATTATCCGACACACGATCTCGAGTTGGCAGCTGTGGTGCATGCTCTTAAGATATGGCGACACTACTTGATTGGAGTTCGATGTCGCATCTACACTGACCATAAGAGTCTTAGGTACATTTTCACTCAGAAAGACCTTAACCCGAGACAAAGACGTTGGTTAGAGTTGGTCAATGACTATGATGTGGAGTTGCTTTATCATGAGGGGAAGGCCAATGTCGTAGCTGATGCTCTTAGTATGAAGACCGTTCATTCTGTTAAATCTATTAGAGTTTTACCAGATGATTAGTGTGCCGAGTTCAGGAGACTTAAATTAGAATTTGTTGAACCTAGTGATGCGTGTCTGAGTGCAATGACGGCCGAACCTGAGTTGTTCCGTGAGATTCGAGAAAAGCAGGTAGGTGATTCTAAGTTAGAGGAGATCCGTTCTAAGTTGGTGATGGCAAAGCTCTTAGTTTTGAAGCCAATTCAGATGGGGTTCTCCATTTTCGAGGCAGATTGTGTATCCCTGATGATGTTGAGTTGAAAAATAAAATTCTTAGTGAGGCGCATAACTCACCGTATTCTGTGCATCCAGGCGGCGATAAAATGTATCAAGATTTGAAGCTCCAGTTTTGGTGGCCTCGCATAAGGATTGACATTGCCGAGTATGTAAGTAGGTGTCTTACTTGCCAACAGGTTAAGATTGATCATAAGAGACCAGGTGGCTTGTTGCAGCCTTTGGCCATACCTACATGGAAATGGGAGTCTATCTCTATGGACTTTGAGATGGGATTACCAAGGACTGTTAGTGGTAAAGATGCTGTTTGGGTGATCCACTACAAGAATGTATGTCATTAGCGACCGAAAAAAGTAGTCGGTAACACGAAAAATCGGTCGGTAAACTAATTTACCGACCGAATTTACAAAAATAACGACCAAATTTTTCGGTTGGTAATAATGGTCGGTAATTGTAAATTACCGACCGATTTTGTGGTCGCTAAAATTAGCGACTGATTAGTTTGGTCGGTAGTGTTTTTCTTTGGTCGGTAATTTACCTACCGAAAATCGGTCAGTAAATAAAAAAATTTGGTCGGTAAACTTACCTACCGATATATCGGTCGGTAAATAGAAATATTCGGTCGGTAATGTTTTTGCCTTGGTCGGTAAAATGTTAAAATCAGTCGGTATTTTTGTTGTTTGGTCGGCAGTTATGTGCTTGGGCAGCTTATTTTGAGCCTAATATACAATAAATTTTTGGTTTTCACCATATGCGCTTATTATCTTATCTTTAATATAAAATCTGGTAGAAGCAATACATTATTTGCAAAACTTAAAGATACACCATGAGAATATGAGTTCCAAACATTAATTGTATAAATTCAAAACCATTAATTGTATAAATTCTTGATCCAAATAATACCATTCATCCAAACACAGGTTTGTCAAGTGCATACACATCTAATCCCAAGTTCTACTTGAAATCCTACTCCTACTCTAACAAGACACCACCGTCGTCAAAACAAGTTCTCCTCGTAGTACGTCTTTTCCTTGTTCTTTGTACTCACGTTGCATTTCTTCATAATCGACCTGAAATAGACATATCAAAGTTTAATATACTAATTACTCTTACATTTCATTCATGTAGTAATTATAGTGAGATGCTTCAATAAATTGTAATAAGGGTTGTGATGTGGGAGCATAAGGCTTGTAAAGAGAGGCAAACAAGGCAGAAGTTAGATAGAAGAGGGAGAAGCAGAACAAACTAATCCAATTGGGTTTCAACACTTATTAAATAAAACACAAAGCTTCTAGGATTGAAAACACTAGAACCTTTGCCTGCATACATTCCTAAATTTAGTAGCGGATAAGAGGTTTGATTTTAACGTCCTAATTTTTTAGAAGCCATATAATATAGGTCAATCGAGTAAATGATTCATGAGATCAGGCTTGCATTTACGTTTGCACGTTTTACCCCTATCAACATAAAGTATGAAGTTTATCTCTACAGTATTACTCCACGTATTATTATGATTATCTATATCACGGCATAGTTATTGTATTCTAAAGTCAGCTTTAAAGTACCAACCAAAACAAGTAAATGGAGTACATGTAATTGCACATTTAAATCTATAATGTAAATTAAAAAGTAGACATACCTCGTTGGTTCTGACAGTCACTCTAGTCACTCCAGTAATTCAGCTATAAACATTCAGAAGAAAAAAATGAAGTCAAGTCAAGTTTGACTAAAGAATTGAGGCACCTACAAAGGAGCTTGTCTGTCTTGACGGTTCCACATGAAAGAATGTCACAACCTCCAAATGAAGCTCAATTAGCATAAATAATAAATGTCGTTTTGGTTTAAAGCGATATAAACAACAAAACAGAATATATGAACAAGGCAACTGATGTTTGTTAAGCTTCGAGTTACCAAAAACTAGTTCGGAATAATAAATAAGCCACATATGGACATACTTACAAGGTAGAATTTTTCACCCAAGTAGATTTGATAAACTATGTACCCTATTCCCCTTCTCTTTGTTCTACTCTTCTTCTTAGCTTCTTAGCCTGAAAAAAAACAAGAATGAAATGTGTGAAACTGAAATCATAGCATCAATAACCCATTAACTAGAAACCAATTCTAACGAATTCTTGTAAATGTCACTTGTTGATCCTCTTTATCTCTTCTTCCCTTGCCCCCTACAATATTGTCCATCTAGATTATCGGTTAAAATAACAAACATAATGGTCACGCTGTCACGGTTCCAAGATTGGATAAATCGATTTCCATATCCATTCTCTCAACATCCAAAGCATAGTTGTTATAGTGATGCAATTCAGTATAACATAAAAAGATTGGTCAGAGTATTAGAATCTAAAGATAGCTACTATTTTAGTTTGAAAAACAATCAAAAGGTAGATACACTGTAAAACAAACATACTCTATAACAAATTAAACAATAAATTTAACCACAAATAGAATTACCCATGAAACCCCAAATATTGCAAACCCTAACTTGCTTCAACCTTAACTTTGCATCAAATAATCAAATACCGAATATTGTAATAGGTAAAAAAGTATAATTGAAATAAACAAAACTGTTTTAAAGCTTAAACAGTAACAATCAATAATATTTGAATCAAAACAATCCAACAATCCAACAAAATATTGCCCAAATTCCGAAAATCCCCAAGTTTTATGAACCCTAACTTACTTAATCTCAATTTTAACATTAAGTAATCAATTATCCAACATTTTAACAACATAAGAAGTGTAATTTATGTATGTAAGACTAATTTAAACCTAAAACAAAAAAAATTAAATTCAACAAAACCTTGGATGTAAAAGAGTATGAGAAGAGGAAGATTGGTGACGGTGGCGTGGCGGCATAGATCTATGACGGCAACAGGAAAACGAAAAGAGAAAGACAGCAGTGGAGGAAGGAAGGCGGCGCTGGTTATGGTTGACAGGCGGTGGTAGCGTCGGTGGGAAAATAAGAAAGAGTGTGTTCTTTTTTTTTTTCTGGAAGGAACGAATAAATGAGGAGGGAGAAAGGAAATGTCTGACTTAATAATTTAATATGCTAGTGTTAGTGAAGTTCGGACGGTAACCAAAGTAAAGAGGTCGGTAATTTTTGGTATACCGACTGAATATTTCATTTTAGCGACCGTATTATTTTCAGTCGGTAATTTACCGTCCACACTATTTTTTACCGACTGATATCGGTCGGTAATGGTTATTACCAACCGATTTTGAGTCGGTCGCTATTTTCCAGTCGGTAAAGAGCGCTTTTCTTGTAGTGATCGTGGATCGCCTGACTAAGTCTGCTCGTTTCGTGTCGATTAAGGAGACTTGGAGTTTGGACCGTTTGGCTAGTGCTTATGTGGGTGAGATAGTTAGATATCATGGTGTTCCTATGGATATTGTGTCTGATCGAGATCCGAGATTTTGTTCCCGTTTTTGGCAAGCATTACAGAAGGCTATGGGCAGCAAGTTGATGATGAGTACGGCTTTTCATGCCGCTTCAGATGGACAAACAGAGAGAACTATTAAGACACTTGAAGACATGCTCCGCGCTTGTGCCTTAGATTTTCAAGCAAGTTGGGAGAAGAATTTACCTTTGGTCGAATTTTCTTACAACAATAGCTATCATGCAAGCATCAAGATGGCTCCTTATGAAGCATTGTACGGAAGAAAATGTCGCAGTCTGTTATGTTGGGATCAAGCACGTGAAGTTCGTGATTTGGGTCCTGACAAGCTTCAAGAAACCATTGATGGTGTTAAGCTAATACGAGAAAGGATGAAGGCAGCCCAAGACAGACAGAAATCTTATACCGATGTGAGACGACGACCTTTGGAATTCGAGGTAGGTGACAAAGTTTTCCTAAAGGTCTCACCAATGAAGGGTGTTAGACAATTTAGGATAAAAGGGAAGCTGAGTCCTAAATATGTTGGTCCTTACATGGTGATCAAGAGAATCGGTCCAGTGGCGTACAAGTTGGAGTTACCAGCTAAATTGGGGAAGGTTCATGGCGTGTTCCATGTTTCTCAGTTGAGGAAGTACATTAGTGATCCTAATCATGTCCTGCAAACTGAAGTTTTGGTGATTGAGCCTAACCTGGCCTATGAGGAGCGGCCGATTCGCATCTTGGATAGGAAGAAAAAGCGCCTTAGAAATAAGGTTGTACCTCTAGTCAAGGTACTTTGGAGGTGTGACAAGTTCGAGGAGGAGACTTGGGAGACTGAAAACTCTATGCGAGCTAAGCACCCACACCTTTTTGAGAGAGGTGATTAATTCATTTCTATTGTCCCTTCTCTTGCTTACCTTCGTTTCTTTCCGAGTTAAGTTTCGAGGGCGAAACTTTTTAGAAGTCGGGGAAACTGTAACACACTCCTTTTCCGCTATAAATAATATTAATTTTTACTAGTTAAAAAAAATTAATCTAAAATATTTATAATAATTATAAGCCGTCTTATTTAATTAACTCGATAATTTGCTGTTTTAAAACCTTTCATAATTATGAGGTCACTAGACCACTTTTATATTTACTAAAAAAAAAAGAGAATGTAATGATTAATTTTTATCGTCTTATTGTTTCATTAAGGAAGTTTGTAATTGATTTATATTAGATAGCCTTATTTTATTATGGTGCTAGACCGTCTTGAGACGGAACTTAATCGCTAAGCTACTGCCTAAAACCCCTAACCGATATAGACCAAGTCAATAAATGAGCTGTTAGAAAATAACCCGTATCCCGTTGTTAGCTCATAATACCTCGCGTTCAGTTAGAAGCATAATATATTAAATAACCTCGCGCAGCCATTTAGTCGTACTCCCCTCAAACTCCTTCATTCTATCATTCTTGTTTGGCTTATCAAACTTTCAACTTCGTTAGCTCCGTTCTCATTCGTTTCTCATTCATCTTTATTGATTTTTGTATCATTCTCTTCATCTCGCGGTAAGCTTTCTATCCGTACCAATAATGTCCCAGTGTTTTACTCGTACACTTTTTCCCACGTTCGTAAATATAGTCGTTCTAATGCCGTTTCGGTTCCGTTGCGACATAGGTTCAAACTTGGACGACCCGGACACCGATACTTTCGAGTTTGACGATTCTATTGAAGATTAAACGCTAAAAGGTAACATAGACGATTGTCCTCGGTATTACGTCGCGGTTTTTGCTGTCTTGTATGCTAAATTGGGTCGATAATTACAGTGATTCATGTATCTGTCGTGGATTGTTAAATGCTATAATTTGTGTATGTATGGCGTGATGCCATTCCGAGTTCGAGAGTGGTCTACTGATTCGTGAGTAGCAAGTGAGTTTCACTATGTCGCTAATAGTATGTGTGCTCTAATTAGCGTCAAAATAGGGTAATGGTTATTGGGTAATGGGTTGTATGCAAGGACTTAAATGTGGGTTTTCGTTGTAGTCTACTGATTGTATGGTACTAGGATAGGATGGTAGTGGGGGCTTTGTTTTTTTTAGTTAAATATATTATGTGTTGGTGTTATGAGTGTGCAGGAAGCATTAATAATGTGGTTATAAATTTATCAATTTTGGCCTGATTTCCACCGACTAATCTTTGTGAATATATCACATAATGATAATGGTTTTGTATTAATTTTTTGTATTGTATAACTTGAATCGATAATTTGATTATAATTGCAACCCTTAAATTTTTGGTGCATATTAATTAGTTAATCGACTCGAGTATTTATGAACCGTCTTAATTTATCTGCTTCACAGTATTCTAGTATCCGGGGTACTGGCCGGTCTAGACTGTTGGAGTCATCTTATTAGCCCGAGTGTAGCAAGCTAATTTGGATATCTATGGGTCATCAGCCCGAGTGTAGCAAGCTGGTGATAGTCGAATCGGGATAGCTATCCCAAGAGTATGGCCATACTTAGACTAGGACCGTATATTTATCGTTGTCCTACCATAGTGATAGGGTAACAGTGATAGGTTGCCTTGACGTTTCATCTTACTAAGTGGTAACTGATTGAATATATTGGTTTAGTAAGGTTATAGATGTTTAATGAGATATTTAATTCATTTACCTTGAGATGATAAGTAAATTAATGAGTTCATATTCTAATTTAACAAATTATTAACTTGTGTGTCTATTGTACATTATTAATTCATCTTAAGTTTACTTGGCTGCTTTATCGTGATGTAATATGGCTGGGAGGACGTCCGAGTTACTCCCCACTGATTGTGGCTGTCATTCTTATGACTGACAGGTGGATGATGGTTGCTTATTTTGTGGTTGGGAATTTCCGAGTGAGCTAGCGAGCACATTGTTTAGCGCACTCTGTAGTTATTTTCATTAAGACATTCATTATGGTTTTGTTAGGGGTATTTATTCCCCAAAAACCTTGTATTTTTATTTGAATACTTCAGTTTTTGTTTAGTAGCTACTGCGGTTTCAGGGTGTTTCCGCCACCTTGAACTTAATTTTTACTCTTGTTTTACCGCGGTTGTTACAGTCTTTGAACCCTATTAAAGTGAAATGGATTAACATTATCATTGGCCCCTAGTTGCTTATATGAGGTGACGTCTCCAAGTGACAGGAGTGTGATGCAATTGATGGCAAGTTCAAGTACCATAGGGTCATAAGGGATGAATACTCGATCACATAGGCAGACTGTATCGGACCCTCTGTCGGGCAGTGACCACTTATAGAGTTCTGGCAATTTTATAACATGGTCGTGGCGTTATTTCCCAAGAGGTTTCCTCCTGCGGAAGAAAGATTTCCTCGTTTCTATTATGGAATTGCGGCAGATCTATACTTCCTTTTGAAAAGATACGAGATATATTTTACCAAAAAAGATAGAATTTGAAGATTTAATAAATATCTAAAATATTCTAGAGCGTTCTGACTCAGGATTTTAAAAGGGTTTCTAGAAAATGAAGTGGTTTTCGACCCGGACTCCAAATGAACTCTAATGACTGTCAAAATGATCGTACCAATGCGTAGATGACGACCATGGGGTAGACACAAGTGTTTGAGCTATCACTTGGGATAAACTAATGAATTGTCATAAATCGTTTCGCGTACCAAACATGCGGCCCAATCATCACTAGGTAATTAGCAAAAAGTTTAGAACTGAGATATCTACAGAGTCCCCACTAAGATTGAGGTTTGGACAAGACGAAAATCAAAGTATAGCCACCGGGTCAATCGAAGATTACAACCTTACGACAATGGCAACGCGAGGCGGCTGAAAGGGTATGAACCATGGACCTGTCGTCGGGAACATTTTAAAGTCTGTCGACCATCGGTGATGGTCATTTAAAGTCCATTAGACTACGTATAAAAGCTCGCCAGCCACAAGAATGAGTCATACCTGAGGCATCTTCTTATTTGGAATGAGGTGCGATGTGAGACTCGCGAGCCGTTTGAATAGGGTGCGTTATGAGGCTCGCCAGCCGGTGAGCAAATATCAACTGTGAGGATCTCCCTGTCTCTGTCCTCAGCCAAAATCTCGTCGGGGAAACATATATATTGAAAGAAATCTGCAAAATACTACTGCACTGGATATACGGAAGACTCCATCAAGATCGAATCATTCTGAGGGATCTGCTCGGTTGTGGCGAGCAACATCCAGATGATAAAAGACGGGCCCAGGGATTGTATGTCCGAAAGGGAGTCCCTGCTGAGATGACAACATCATGTGACGGTTTGGAATCTTGTCAAAGTGCGGGTCATGGAAAAGCACCAAGCACGTGAAATAAGATGTCGGAGAAGAGGCGCACAAGATTTGGGCCCACGAATAACAAATTTGTAACGAACTTTCAAATTAAAGAGAAAGCATGGTAGGGAATAACCGCAGCATGAGCTACGATCTGTGGAAGGGGCGCAGCAAGTGCTGCGTCATCTCCAGGGCATGTCCCTATCTGAGTAAAAGCGCGACAGATGGAGTTTCCATTTCATATTTCTAAACATAAAACACTCAAACCCCTCTCAAATTCCAACCACAAACCGTCAAAATTTTATAAAATCGAGCCTTAAAACATGACTAATCGAGGTATGCATCCTATCTTTGCTTTAATTTCTTACTTTTGATTGAATTAGAGTCGGAAATTACGGCTCCTCCCCTTAAATATTTTGAAAATTTTGGGGGTTTGCCTCCATCTGATTTGTATGATAGAAATTGATACTAGAAATGAATAATTGGCATTGTTAGGAAAATAACCATGTATTCTTTATGCATTTTCTTCAAGTTTTGAACAAATGAGACGGTTTCACAGCTAATTCGAAAACCGCTTTGAAAACACCCTTTGGATTGTCCATTTTGGATGAATTTTGATGTTTTGGAACCCTTGTATGATGGGTAAACTTGTTGTGGTGTTGGATTTTTTATTTGTAACAACTTCTGCATCACTCTTTTCTAGGGCATAATCGCTATTATAGCGAAATGCTGCCGAATTTTTGACTCAACCCCATGACTAGGCTTTCAATTAGACTTGACTTGACCCAACCCTTACATGTTTAGTCAGGTTTTGGAAGGAATGGCCAACGATGGCCATAAAACTTCCTTTTATAGCTTGAAAATTCTTGAAACGTCTTGATAAATGCATGAAACGACTTGACTTGACTTTGGTTTTGTAGGTGATGTTCCTTCTACGTCGGGGGGAGCCCTTATGGACGTAGACCCTCAGCCCTCTTCTTCCCACGTGGGAGAAGAGATACCGGCAGAGGTGTTTGAGGAGGCCGAGGAGGTCCCGAGGAGGGCCAGTGTAGGACGAGGTGGAAGCCAGCTAGGGGGTGCACCTGAGTAGGCCGAGAAATGGGATGGTAGATATCTCATTGGGCGGCGGACAGCCACTTGTCTTACCGGACGACGCGGAGTATGGTAAGCTTTTGTTTTTCATTCTTTGTATCCGTTTGCCGTTTCATTTCTCATTTATTTAATGCTAACGATGAATTTTGATTTGAATGATGCAGCATACTGGGAATATGAGGTCCTTCTTTGGCTATACGAAGATGATGGAGGCTTACGAGTGACTTACAGAGGGGAAAAGAGCCTTCGTCGAGCTAGGAGCCCTCGAAGACATGGTCAGGGCTTAGAGGACGATCAAGGCAAGAAAGATTCGGGCTACCTTAGCCTGATTCAGGCCTTTCTTGACCGGTACTGGGACACAACTTCGACCTTCCATATGCCTTTTGAAGAGGTCAGGGTCACTTTGGAGGATTATGGCATGATCTCGGGTCTGCCGTGTGGAGAGGAGACTTTAGAGTGGCCGTTGACGCTCATGAGGGCAGACTCGGAGGAGGCAAGGAGGTTTATCGAGTGGAGCCTGCCGGTAGGGGCGGCTAGCGTTCTCGAGTTGGTTCCAAGCTCTTACGTCGGGGACTACTTCGCGGGTAGGGGGCTCGCCTCCTTGTACAGCTCAGTAGAGGGCTCGCCTCTAGTTGTAGTGGTTCTTGTCTTCGATTTACTTCGGAGACAAGGGGGAGAGGCTGTCGACGAAGCTTCTTCACTTCCTGTCTGACTTGAGTAGCCTAAGTCGGTGGGACTGGGTTAATCCTGGCTTTGCGGTCCTCACACGCTACATGAGGGACATGGTTCGACCAGAGCTGATGGAGAAGGGGACTTCTCCTGCCATTGTTGGTCCCGGGCTCTTGGTTGGGGTATGAACCTACATTTTTGCATTCATTAAAGGATCAATGATTCATTTTGCATTGATTAAAAGATCAATATTTCATATTGCATTGTTACTGAATGATCAATACTTCATATAGAAAGATCAATACTTTATTTCATATTGTTATTGGACGATCAATATTTCATATCATCGTTATTGAAAGATCAATATTTTGTTTGCAGACGTAGGTGTACTCCTACTTTCCGGCCATCGCGCCCAAGAGGACAGCGCCGGAGCCGAGAGCGTACTAAGTCGTGAGGGACTGGATGGTGTGTCGTAGGATGAGCAAACGTTCTTCCTATGTTTTTTTTTGGAGGGGCGTGAATGCCCTGCAGTTGGAGCACGTAAGTACCTCGGATTCTTTCTTTTCTGTCTTTTATTTGGAAATGATCATAGGAATGACCCCTTATCTCCTCACCTAGAGCTGATCATAGGAATGGCCCCTTTGTTTCTTCGTTTTAGTGGGTTCCCAGACCTTGAGAGGACTACTCGGACGTTCCGGCTTTCGTGGCCGAGGTCCTGAGTCCTAAAAGCTCGAGTCGGTTGTTGCTAAGGACGCCCATGGGACATGTGTGACTCAACGGTGCTCTCGTGACACCTTCACGATCCCCATCCATCCTTCAAGGTAGATGTTTAGGGAGCCTTCTGACGCTTAGAGAGAGGCTGACTTGGCTGGCGCGAGTGTGGACGCCCTCCTTCTTCCTGGCGAGAAGTACTCTTGGTTCGTTCACCGGAGACTGGCATATTGGCCGATTGTCGTAAGCATTGCTTGTTTCTTGTTTTTTTTTAATTGATTTAAAAAGTGGCGAACAGTTGTCAATTATAGAGCAATTTGATCTTTGTAAGAGATCGAGGTGGCAGGCGTCGAGCCCCCAGCTTACCCCGAGGTGCTAGAGTACACCGGCACGGCCGGCTTCACAACGATCTCGGAGCTTCGCGACTTTAGCGAGGCGGTGACTGACGCTGGCTTGGAGGAGTGGCAGCACCTAGCGAGGAGGGTAAGCCTCTAACTTTGGCTATCTTCATTATTTCATTGCATAGGAATGCATTTGATTTGACCCTTATTTTCATTTGAATACAGGTGGCACCGTCTCAGCACATAGCGTTGTGGAGGGTGGTCAACCGGTTGCGGGCTACGGCCATCGAGGCGCTCTTAGGTGGCCGGGATCGACAGGTATGAACCTCTCATTACCTTTCCATCTTATTGTATCTTTTTGTATTTTGAAATAAAATGATTGAAATGAGGCATTTATTCACAGAGAGACTTGGTGCGGGAGTTGGCGGAGTCCCGGGAAAAGACGACTCGTCTGTTGAGGGAGTTGGAAGTCAGGGACGCTGAGATCGCCTCTCTTGAAGCGACTGTAGCCGAGCTGGGTGGCGATGAGGATTAGTTGTCTTTTGTTTTGCTGTTGATTTGTACATTTTTGGATTGTTTTTTACATTTTGGATTGTGAATTTGTCTCGGGCGCAGCCCCCAGTTTGATGTACATGCCTCCTTTTGATTGTATCTGATGGCCTGAGTTTGATAGGTGCCCAAAAATTGCAAAATAATGCAAAAATGCGCGAAAATGACCGGATAATAAGGAAGGCTACCCCCTTATAAATAATTTTAAGAGAAATGTATAAGTGTAAAAAAAACCGTAGAAAATGCCCAAAAATGAGCAAAAATGACGATCGGACAATAGGGAGGGCTATCCCCTAAAAAAGATATTAAAAGATATGTGTAAGTGTTTGAAAGAATGGAAAGAAAGAGGAGTGAAATGATTCCCCTAAAAAATGAAAGAAAATGAATAAGTGTGCTCATTTGGCGGCCATGTGGACTTCCGTCTCGAAAAGCGAACCCGACAAGGATTAATAAATCCTAGATCTTGGTAATTCGACGTATTACCAAATCCACATCCTATAGGAATAGGAAATCATAGCCGGACGTGAATGAGGAAAGATCCCATGCTGGAAATCATGACAAGGAACCTGGGGAAGAGGCGTAACAAGAGCTGCGACTCTTCGAAAAGGCGCGGCTCAAGCTGCGTCATCTCCTTGGTTAGTCTGTCCTCGACTGAATTTAGGGAAGAGCGAATAGTATAAATAGAGACGTCGGGGAAGCTATTTATTCACGCAATTCTTCTTCTATCTCCCGTCTATCACACAAAAGCTCTCTAATCCTAAGAAAATTTTCAAAATCATGGATGCCTTTGAAAACCGTCTCAAAGAGTGGACGAATGAGTTTACAAATGTTGAGAAACATGATATGGGTGCTTTCAATCGAGTATCGATCTTGAGTCTAAAATTGGTGAAGGTTGTGAGGCCTTTCTTGGATGCATGTCTTTAGTATTGGGACCCGAATTTGCATGTGTTTGCCTTTCCTGGAGGCGATATTTGTCCCTTTCCTGATGAAATAGCTGTCAATGGAGGATTGAATCCGGAAGATGTGCCATTTATAACCCTTAGCTCCCACGGATATAAGAGCAAATTCAGGGACCTTCTTGGATTGACCAAGGCTGAGGTAGACCGTTATTTGACCTCAAAAGATGTTCGTATGTATGAATTTGTTGATCGACTTATAAATCGGGAGGACCCTTCTATATCATATGTTGCAAGACGCAGGGCGTTTGGATTTTGCCTACTTCATTGCTATATCTTTCAAGTCCATGTTGATAAGGAGATGAGAGGGGATCCTCTTTTCCTGAGCCTAGTAGAACAAATGGAGCTGCGCAAGAGCCCATCATGTCTTTGTTTAGGAGAGATCATTCTTGGCTTGGATAACAGAAAGACGAACGGAGAGTTTCCGTATCTAGGAAGTCCCATTATTTTGCAGGTAAGAACCTTTCTCTCTTTTGTATCTCAAATGTTTGTCTCTTTTCTTGGCTTGGATAACAGCATGCTTTTTTCTTCTTCTTTTTTTTCTTTTTCATTTTTTTTTCTTCTTTTTCATTTTTTTCTTTTCCTTTGCTGCAGATATGGCTGATGGAACGGCTGCGGTTGATTGAGCCCCCATGTAATGTGCCAGGATATCGTACTCGATCAATTGCTATTAGAACCACACTCTACATGGTGGAGTTCACCCGGATATGCAACTATTGGGAAAATAAGCTGAAGAGTGAAGATCGCTACTGTGTTTATGAAAGATTATATTGGAATATGGTTTATGTACGAAGAAAAGGGAATAAGAAAACAAAACAAGAACAAAATCGTAGGAACCAGAGGAAGAAGAAGAAGAAGAAGAGCAGGAGCACGGCAGCCTCTGAAAGAGGCGCAGCATGCGCTGCGGTCCTTTTAGGAGGCGCAGCTGCTACTGTGTTTCTTCTCGACGTATGATGTCTGCTAAAAAGTTTTTGTTTTAAAAAATGGTTTTGAACTTACTTCGGACGCGAATCTTACATTAATTGAGCGGAAAAAATAAATACAAATAAAAAGATGGGATTTACACCCTCAGTCTTACATGTTTGACGAAACGAGATTAAATAAGTTAACGTTTAGTGATTGCTCGACTCGAATGTACATAGAATGTACCCTCGTTAGAGGATTTAATTTGATTGATTGAATTAGTTGATTGTGTAGTAGTCAAATTGGTCGGTCTTGCAACGTGACGGGTACCCAGAATGATCTGATCTTACGTGGTCAATTGATCATGCACGTAGGTGTCGAAAGCTTAGAGCAAAGTGTAGAATGCAAAGAGAGAAGAGAAGGGTGGAACAAATCGTTCCAAAAAGTGAGATCGGAGGCCTCTTTTTATACTAGAAAATATGAAGAGTTTTGAAATAACTCAAACTTTGGAAAGAAATCACGAGACTATTCTGGAAACGGGGTAAACATGCTGGAGAAGGAGCGCAGCAAGAACTGCAATCCTCCAAAGGGACGCAGCACCTGCTGCGTTATTTCCCCAGAGGTTTTCTCCAGCAGAAGAAAGATTTCCACGTTTCTATTATGGAATTGCGGCAGATCTATACTTCCTTTTTAAAAGATACAAGATATATTTTTGCCAAAAAGATAGAATTTGAAGATTTAATAAATATCCAAAATATTCTAGAGCGTTCCAACTCGGCATTTTAAAATGGTTTCTAGAAAATGAAGCGGTTTTCGACCTGGACTCCAAATGAACTCTAATGATTGTCAAAATGACCGTACCGGTACGTAGATGAGGACCAAGGGGTAGACACAAGTGTTTGAGCTATCACTTAACGATAAAATTACGAATTATCATAAATCGTTTCGCGTACCAAATATGCGGCCCAATCATCACTGGGTGGTTGGCGGAAGGGTAGAACTGAGGTATCTACACATGGATCATATAGACTTTTGATTATAAGATATGAAGCAATAACATTGTGTTGATTGTTCATATATGATAATCACATTTATCGTTTAGGTTTCTAAAAAAAAGTCATTTTTGTGCTTTGTTATATCCAAATAGATTGTAGTGACAACTTTGAACCCTATTAAAGTGAACTGGATTAACATTAGCATTGGCCCTTAGTTGCTTATATGAGATGACGTCTCCAACTGACTGGAGTGTGATGCAATTGATGGCAAGTTTAAGTGCCATAGGGTGATAAGGGATGACTAGTCGATCACATAGGCAGACTGTATGGGACACTCTGTCAGGCAGTGACCGCTTTTAGAGTTCTGGAAATTTTATAGCCTAGTCATGGCGAGAGCTACTATAGTATTCTTTTTTAGTCGATTCTGTTGACTAAAGACTGTTTGCCTAAGGTGGCACAGTTTCAGAGTGACTTTGATTTATGCTCTACGACCTTCGTAACTGGGGTCAAATGGGCATCTTTTGGGTCATGATGAGCCATGGCTATTCGAAGGAAATTGTGCGATAGGAATTTTCTACCCCTTTGTCAAGGTTATTTAAAATCTCAGGGGTACTTGAGGAGTAGTAAGTTGGAAATGCGTGGCCACGCTCGGAAGGTGTCTATGGTAGATAATTCCGGTCAGACAGTTACTCTCCAGATCGAAGAAACCACTCTTGATATGATAGAATGCAAGTACGACCTGCAAGACACCTTGCGTTGAGTGGGAGATAGTAATAGGACAAGAGGGTTGGTGATGCACACTTGTCTCGGACAAGTGGGAGATTGTTTGAGTAAGTGTCCTCATCAATAGTGGGATCACATAATTAAATCTCATAATAAGAATGCATAAGGGATAATTCTATTATATAGTCAACTGATCAACATTAATCGGTAATGATTGGCTAACTAGAGTTTGACATTATTGTCGTTTGACAGTGGTGGTTAGCTTATCCCTTAAGGCCATACCTCTATGACAATTCTCTTAATAGATTAACTAGTATAGATCCCGCGCGAATGCGCGGTTTTTTAGATGGAGATATTAGAGAATGTAACAATAACACCAAACGTATAACTCCATTTGAAATTTAATTATAAAATTATTATTAGTAATGTTTTATATTAAGGGGTATAAAAGAGAAGGTCTCATCAACAATGTAAGATTTTCGATTTTATCGAAACACTATATTGTTAACTTTATTTTAAAAGATATTTTTGTTATATCGTTAACTATAATCACTAAAAAGGTGCAATATAAACGTGAATTAATGACATTGGTAATACAATTACATAAGATATGTGTTCTAATAATGAATATACTTTCGTACTCCGTCTATGTTAAATAAAAGAATTTTAAAAAAAATCAAAATTAAATGTTCACATAGTATGGAGCATGATAGATATTAAGTTCGAATATAAGAAAAAATAAATATATAATTCATATTTTTTTCATCTTAGAAGTAAATATATCTATGAATACTATTAACTTGTACATAACTTTGTACTCCGTATCAAAAGACTTATTTAGAAAGTGTTAGACTTATTTAGAAAGTGTTAGCTAAAAAAATAATTCGTAGCTATCATGTTTAATTTTAAAAATAATAACAGTAAAATATTTCTAACATCATACATATAATTAGAAAAATTTCATTTTTGTAACAAAATCGGAATAACTTATTAATATGTCTATGCAAATTGAAAAGGTATTATACAATTTTTAAACAGAGTAGAATTATTTATTGTTTGGAATAATATGCCTAGTTAGTTGTAGTTATGATATAAAGAAGTCTAATTATAAAATAAAGTTATTTTGGCGGGAAAATTTTTGTAAGCTCTTAATCTTTTAGTATAAGGGGGATTAATTAATTAATTGTATATCGATACAAGTAAATTAATTCCTTAAATTGAACAATTTACTTTATGAGTGAGAATTCGTGTCTTATTGTAATTCGATTAAATAAGATTCGTTTTAGTAATTAAAATTGTTTTAGTATTAAAATTGATTATTGTTTATGAAACAATTAAAATAAGAATGATTGAATTATTATAATCACAAATTGTTGTGGATTATATTTAAATGACTCATTTTAAATACTTGTAATTATGAATTATTAGGTATTTTTGTCAAATGTAATCATATTAATTTATATGATGATATTTAGTCACCTAGTATGCATTAATATGACTAATCACATACTACATGTAACATGTGACACATTGTATGACATATTGACATTTGACAAAGTTAAAATTGACACCCTATTATTTGGGGGCCGAAAATTGCATGGGTGAGTGGGTGTTTTATTTAATTGTTAAATAAAGACATCATCATAGCCTAAAAACACTACAAAACGTGCTTCACTTCAATTGGTAACAAAAAATTGACTTCTGGCGGAATTTCTGTCAGTAAATGTGTTTACTGACGGTTTACTAACGGATGATCCGTCAGCTAGTTTAATTGAAAAGTCAAGATAATCTTGACCGTACTGACGGAAATTCCGTCAGTAAGTCAAGATAATCTTGCCCTTACTGACGGAAATTCCGTCAGTAAAGTCAAGATGGAAATTCCGTCAGTAAAGTCAAGAGAATCTTGACTTACTGACGGAGTTTCCGTCGGTACAGTCAACATTATCTTGACTTACTAACGGAAATTCCGTTAGTAAGTCAAGATAATGTTGACTGTACCGACGGAAATTTCGTCAGTACTTAATGTAGCAGTGGCTGGTTACAGCAGCCTGCTGTCCAGCCATAATGCATATTTTGCATTGTTTTAAACGTAAGTACCTCGGATTCAAAGACGACACAAGACGACATCTCTCACGGTAAATGAAACGCACTAGCATCGTGTACATGGCAAGTATGATTAACAGGCATCCACGGGATAAACATTTCCCTGAACTCATACACGATGCTACATTTCGTATATGTAGACTAATTTCCTCCTGGTAGCACGACGATAATAATACGGTCCTAGTCTAAACCTGGCCAGGATCTCGGAATCACGTTTTTCGATTCGACATGCGATAACGTTTCGCATCCAAGACTCGGTCTTACAATATATATGCCGAGTACCCCAAATTCGGTAGATCAATTCACGAAAGAGGCGGAAAAGAGCTCAAGCCTCATAACAAGCGGTACGCTACATGCAAATAACACCACCTCGCAAGTACACAACATTTGACGGCCGGGTCGATCAACGCATAGCGTTCAACTCCCAACAACGTCGTCGTATGCCCACTAACACATGCATTTAAGCAGTAGGATACCTCTCCGTTCCGACATTCCAGCCTTACGAACGGGAAGGTAGCCAAGGGAATGAGAGTACAAAGCACAAGACAAAATAGTGCTCAAACCGTATCATTTGTAAAAACCGACTCAAAGGGGGACATACCAAAAACCGTCACAAAACATGTGATACAAGCGAAAGAAATATCATATATCCAAAACATGAATATTATAAGTCATTACGTAAAATTATACGATAAACGAATCATGCGAACTAATATGAATTACGAGTTTTAGAGATTTTATAAGAAAAATACAGCCGTGTTCCAGGCCTGTGTGGAGGGAGGCGGCCGGTACCCCGGCTCGGAGCACAACTACACACAAAAACCAAGTTTGGAAACTAACCAAAACAAGGGTCCACTTCAAACGGTCATAACTAGAGTTATAGATATGCAAATGCATAAATTTCAAGTCGAGGTGATAGATTATCCTCTTACGGTTCCAACGAATGGTCACAAGCCCAAAACAAGCAAGTCACGAAGGAGATATGGTCACTCTACGAAAAAGGGTCGGTGTAGTGAATTCCCAGCCGGCTACTGAACCGGCAGCCGGTCCTTCGGCCAGGAACACCATTCCACCCGAGAACAACAAACACCATTTCTATCATTTCCAATTTTCATAATTCACTTCTATCAACTATCAACAATCAATATTCATCATCAAAAATCATCAAATAACAACAATCATCATCCATAACATAATTCCTAAACTTACTAATCGTAGTCTAATACGAACTCTAGCATATAAAGCATGTAAAACACGTAAATGATACCTAGTAACCCTTCACCGTTACCTTTACGCGTCTTTAATCGATTACTAAGCCTTCCTAGTAGTCTCCACCTACAATTAGGTAATAAAAGATGAATATATTTCACCTTGAGGAAGACGGATAATTTAAAAAGCGAGAAAGACGGTAATTTTATTACCAATACGGATAGAGGAAGCTAGGAGGGGAAGAATAAGACAAACTTACGTGAATTTCGACAAGAAACGAGTGAGATACGATGAATCTAAGCTTGGAAAGATTATGGAAGAAAGGGTTTTGGGTTTCTTAGTGATGAAGTAAGTTGATGTTTGAGTTGTGTATGAAAAATAGATTAAAGAGGTAGTATGAGATATTTAAGTGGAAAAGTCAAGAAAAAGTCAAACTCGCCTTAAGACGGGATTCTCATGGAATCTCGCGGAAATTCCAAATACGAACTCGGAAATTCTAAATTCGACTCGGAAAATTAAATTTACGGTTAAAACTAAATTTCGCTGAAAAGTTTCCGTAAAATATTTTCACTATAAAAATAGGGTACATTTCCGGGTGTTACAATCACCCCACCTTTTAAAACGTTTCGTCCTCGAAATTTGAGAGTAGAAAACAAAAGTATCAAGGACAAGAATCGGTTAACAAAATCAACACGAAAGCTTTTACAAGGGAAAACATTTATGAAATGAGGTTCTTCTCGAAAACGGTTTTAAGGAAATTTTTCATAAGAGCGAAACTCTATTTACGGATCACAAGAATGCTCGTCGCGAACGAGAACTCTAATTACCCAAATCAAAGCAATGTCGAAATATTGAAATCGAAAATCAAACAACGTTAGTAAGTGTAGGACTAGTTATCAGACGTCTCCAATAACAAGTGCAAACATCCAACCAAACGCAAAATCCAAGTATAAAAGCAAAAGAAATCTATTTTCTCCAAAACGAGGGTACAAAATCCATCTTTAGACTTCTTTGAAAAGTTAAATTAGAAATACAATATGGAATTTTGAAGGTTTTCTCAAAGATAAAATCAAAATACGAACACATTACACGTACATAGAGCGACTCGTACAATTCACACACAATTCAGGGTAACAAAATATATACAAAATACGCAAAAATGAAACAAATCGAACTTTTTGGGATAGGAAGATTAAGATAAAGTCGGGAGGAAGATCTACAAGAACTCGACATCACTAACTCTACTAATAAACCAAATCCTCAAGAGAATGCAATTTACCCAATTTGCAACTCATCCTTTTCAATCATCAGAATTTCTACAAAAATATTCCATAATCACGAAACTTCGAGTAACAAATCCCAATTATTCGAATCCAACTAGAATCTACTAAGGTCCATCGGCACGGTAGACTCCACAACTAACAATCCACATGAAAGATTTATTACGCACTCTAATCTTCTTAGTTCATCAAAACTCTTAATAGAAACCACCAACAAAATATTTATCTCTAGGGAAACATGATCGCTAACAACCTCAAGTAAAAGGAGACTTACCATGAAAATCCCTTGATTCAATTTACTTCAAATTCATTATCCTAAATTTGCAATGAACTTTCTCATCTTCGAAAGTCAAAACACAATCATAGCAACAAACATAATTATCTAAGATTCAACTAGCCTCATCCAAAGTCTCACGATAAGGGAAACTCCATAATCCATTATCGATTATAATAATTCTTTAATACGCCATAACATCCTTAATTCGATCATTACTACGCTCGAAGCCTCAAATATAAATAGTCATATTAGCAAACTATGGTGGTTACTAATCCTCAAGATAAATGGGTTCACCATTCTAACTCTATATTGCATAACAACTGAGTACTCATTATCCAAAGCTTGCAACTAACATTTCTAAATCTCCAAATATGATTCCTTAAGAATAAAAGATAATTACAAATTCCAAACCACAAATGGCCAATCACTAGGCAATCAGACAACCATTCAAATCATATAGATCCTCTAAAACTCAAAATGAATCGATTTTCATTTATGACAAAACTCCTCAAACTTTGGGTACCAACTCAATTACCCTAGAGCAAAGTCTCTTTTAGAATCCACCAATTAGAGACATCTAATTCCCAAATGACATACCAAGCAACCGTTATAATACCCAACAACAACGAACTATTATCATGATCAACTCAATTCTCAAAATAACACTACAATACCAAGCTCCAAATCTAAAACCATCAAGAGAGGATACATTATCACTATTAGGATTCATCCTAGAGCTTAAGTCCTATTTCTCATGATCAAATACAACATGAAATTTGCTAAATCCAAATACACATATTCTAACTAAAGAATCCCACAATACATTACAATTATTCTCTGAACCTTACAAACGGAATATCCAATCCACTAAGGAAAAGATGAAGCGGCAACGAGATAGGAAACGATAAGAAATCTCAAGGAGAATGCGAGAATAAAATCAGGCACGAGATTAAAAGAGAGGAACGCTGAAAATAACGAGGCCAAGAAAGAGACAAAGCAGATAGTAGAGTCATGAAGATATCTGAGTAAGAAAGAAGATACGAGCATGCGATTTCTTAAAGATCAATCTTGACAAAAACATTCAAGAATGGAAATGAAAAGGGATGATGGCACAAGTAAAGGTTTAAGGTTTAATCCACAAAATTTCTCCTTTCAGACTTAGGGTGATAGTAAAGCAACTCATCCCAAACAAAGGTCTCTTACAAGGGACCATCGTACCACAATCATCAAAGTAAGGTACACCTAGATTTAACAAATCGATTACAACCCAATTCATCCACCCTTTCATATAACACAGATTCCCAATTACGGAATTGCAACTCAAGCATAGTAACATTCTCTCAACTCCATAATTTGACACATTACCAAAGGTTTCAAAAACCGAAGAACCAATAAGGAATTCTCCATACTAATCTCTTTTCAACTCCTATGGCCACAAGGTAGAACACCGAACAAAACGTCATTATCAATATCATATAGCCCACGAGTTCATTATTAACAAAGTACGACCTCAAGTCAAACATCATCATTAGCGTCCCAAGGTATTTCCATCATAACTCACATCATAATCCTCAAGTAATATGGTTCAACTTACCGAAACCTTACTACTTCAAACGAGTCTCCAATACCATAAGATAAAATCATATCTTTAAATCCAAGAACTATAGCCAAATGCTTTTCCACCAAGCCTATACTCACAAACACACAATAGGAAACCACAAGACGTCACTTAACCTCAAAAGTATTTCGCACCTCAAGATATCATTCAAAACTTCTTATTTACACCAATTAGACATATCATAAGCATGGTCTTCAAAACAATACTAAACTTCTAAGTCCAAAAGACTAAATTACTAATGAGTTAAGAAGTCATAGCCAACTCATTCGATCTTACACCATCGAATATCATGAACTATTTACACATAAGTCATGACAAGCATCAAGCATTAAAATCATCAAACGTATCTTACTACCTTTCCTTAGAGATACAACCAATCACCACTATAGGGTGAATTTAGATCTATACCATTTTCCTCAAATCACAAATTTATTCTAACAATCACTAATATTCCACAAAATTCAAAGTTCTTCCAACCAAGTATAATATACCACAAATAATTGGGTATGGCATCCACAAAAAGGTTACAAGCGGAAGGTAAGGATACCAATGGTAAGATGGAGGAACTATCAAGAGTAATTTCCAAGAGGCAAACAAGTTGGAAGAGAAAGAAGCACCAAGATAGAAGGAAGAGAGCATAATACAATAAGGACGAGAGAATTCATAGATGAGGAAGAAATACACTTCAATTAGGCTTGTCAATCTTCAATCTTCGGTAGAGAATACTTCTCCTAGGTAACACATGATCCACCTTAAGACGGTAGATACAAACAAACATAACATCACTCAACACAATCAACAAACAAGTTAGAACCTAACAAACATCAAGTACACCAAAGACTACCAAGTAAAGTCCTTAATTTCTACCCCTCTCTCATTTATTATTTCAAGGTCAAGTAATTTAAGTTTAGGGTTCACGTGTGTGCGTCGGGAGCGATAAAGCTCTGATACCAACTGTGACAACCCTCGCGAATGCGGAAATATAAAACATACAAGCATGTGAATTATATAGCGGAAAATACGGTATTTTAAAAACCTTTATACCTGCAAGATAGAAAAATACGAGGAGTGTCAAAATATTACAAACTAAATAAAAATACCACAAGAGACGTCGTCTCTCAAAGTGTTAACAAAAGACAAAGTAATTAGCAACTAGCTAAACAACGTCTAGAGGTGTTTCATCCAGGGACAACGCCCGCTAGCTCACACCCGAACCCAAAATAGCATAAGCAAAAAGCCATCCATGCAAGCAACCTGTTCAGTCATGAAAAACATGAACGCCACAATCAGTGGGGAGTAACTCCGGGTTCTCCCAGCCATATCACATTAAACGTACATATAAGGAAATACCAAAGTAAAATCATGCATATATAGATATACATGTGAGTTACAATAAGAATAGATAGGCAATCATATATATAATGATAAGATCATGTGGAAATCAAATCCGTAACCATCATGTTATTCAAAGACTCGGGGAAAGACACTCTTAGGCAATCGAATACGCTCACTAGGGCTTACATCTCCCCGTTAGCGGTATAAGATTGATAAGATTGAGACTCGACAGACAAACCAGTCAAGTCATGCGACAATTACACAATTCCAACATATTATCAACCATTCACGAACCAAGACAATGACGGTGTCCAATCAGGCAATGACCATGAACAATATCATGAAATCACGCATTCAAAGAACGACACAAGACGACAATCTCACGGTAAATGAAACGCACTAGCACCGTGTACATGGCAAGTATGATTCACAGGCATCCACGGGATATAACATTTCCCTGAACTCATACACGATGCTACATTTCGTATATGTAGACTAATTTCCTCCTGGTAGCACGACGATAATAATACGGTCCTAGTCTAAACCTGGCCAGGATCTCGGAATCACGTTTTCCGATTCGACATGCGATAACGTTTCGCATCCAAGACTCGGTCTTACAATATATATGTCGAGTACCCCAAATTCGGTAGATCAATTCACGAAAGAGGCGGAAAAGAGCTCAAGCCTCATAACAAGCGGTACGCTACATGCAAATAACACCACCTCGCAAGTACACAACATTTAACGGCCGGGTCGATCAACGCAATGCGTTCAACTCCCAACAACGTCGTCGTATGCCCACTACACATGCAATTAAGCATTAGGATACCTCCCCGTTCCGACATTCCAGCCTTACGAACGTGGAGGTAGCCAAGGGAATGAGAGTACAAAGCACAAGACAAAATAGTGCTCAAACCGTAACATTTGTAAAAACCGACTCAAAGGGGGACATACCAAAAACCGTCACAAAACATGTGATACAAGCGAAAGAAATATCCTATATCCAAAACATGAATATTATAAGTCAGTATGTAAAATTATACGATAAACGAATCATGCGAACTAATATGAATTACGAGTTTTAGAGATTTTATAAGAAAAATACAGCCGTGTTCCAGGCCGGTGTGGAGGGAGGCGGCCGGTACCCCGGCTCGGAGCACAACTACACACAAAAACCAAGTTTGGAAATTAACCAAAACAAGGGTCCACTTCAAACGGTCATAACTAGAGTTATAGATATGCAAATGCAAAAATTTCAAGTCGAGGTGATAGCTTATCCTCTTACGGTTCCAACGAATGGTCACAAGCCCAAAACAAGCAAGTAACGAAGGAGATATGGTCATTCTACGAAAAAGGGTCGGTGCAGTGAATTCCCAGCCGGCTACTGAACCGGCAGCCGGTCCTTCGGCCAGGAACACCATTCCACCCGAGAACAACAAACACCATTTCTATCATTTTCAATTCTCCTAATTCACTTCTAATAATTATCAACAATCAATATTCATCATCAACAATCATCAAATAACAACAATCATAAATCATAACATGATTCCTAAGCTTCTAATCATATTCCAAATACGATTTCTAACATATAAAGCATGCAAAACACGTAAATGATACCGAGTAACCCTTCACCGTTACCTTTACGCGTCTTTAATCGCTTAATCAACCTTCCTAGTAGTCTCCACCTACAATTAGGCAATATAAGATGAATATAATTCACCTTGAGAAAGACGGATAATTTAAAAAGCGAGAAAGACGGTAATTTTATTACCAATACGGGTAGAGGAAGCTAAGAGGGGAAGAATAAGACGAACTTACGTGAATTCCGTCAAAGAACGAATGAGATACGGTGAATGTAAGATCGGATGAAAATGGAGGCAAGGGTTTTCATTTGGGTTTCTTAGTGATGAAGTAATGTTGTGTTTGTGTGAATGAAAATAGGATAAGTGGTAGTATGAGATTTATAAGGAAAAAGTCAACAAAAGTCAAAGACGGCTCAAAAGTCAAGAAAAGTCAAAGACGACTTAAAAGTCAAGAAAAGTCAAAGACGACTTAAAAGTCAAGAAAAGTCAAACTCGCCTTAAGACGGGATTCTCATGGAATCTCGCGGAAATTCCAAATACGAACTCGGAAATTCTAAATTCGTCTCGAAACATTAAATTCTAAATTAAAACTTAAATTCGCTGAAAAGTATCCGTAAAATATTTTCACTATAAAAATAGGGTACATTTCCGGGTGTTACAATCACCCCACCTTTTAAAAAGTTTCGTTCTCGAAACTTGAGAGTAGAAAAGAAAAGTTATAAGGACCAATTCGTTTTCTCCAAATTGGTATTCAAAACATTTTCAAGGAAATGTATTTCAAAAGCATGACATTTTCCAAAAAGTATAGGAAAAGTTTTCCAAAGTAACTCTCTTTTTCTGTGGAACGAAATTGTTCTTGTCGTGCACACAAGAACACCAGCATTCCAAAGTAAAGACAAGATTAAAATTAAATCATACGTTGATAAGTGCAGAACCAGTCATTAGACGTCTCCAATAACAAGTTCTAGCATCCAACCAAACGCGAAATCCAGTATAAGAGCAACCTAAATCCATGTTCGAAAAATGAAAGTAGAAATTTCATTTCTAAAACTCTTTTAAAAGGATAAATGTGAAATCCATCGTGAAAATTTGAAACTTTTCTAAATTCGTACACTCAAGACAACCAAACATTTCACACACATAAAAGTAATTTGAACATCAAACTCACAATCATGGTAATAAAAGATAAACACAACGAGTAAAAAGAAACAAGAAGGCTTATCGAAACGAGTAATAGCGGAAAGAAGGATAATGTCCAAAGAATAACAAATTGAATAAGCGTCAATTTGAAAGGCAAAGGAGAAATGAACGACAAATCAATTGCTCAAAAGGGGAAGAAAGCCTAAGAACCAAACACTCCACTCAAATACAAAAGTCATCATAGACAATTTCTCGGGCATTTTCGCCAAACCCAAATTATAGCCACATCATTCTAAGGGCTTATCCAATTAACATCACAAACATCGATAATAAGCTAGTCCTCAAAAGCATGTAACTCATCTCGGTCATACCTTAACCGCTTTCAATCATTAGATTCTACAAAATCCTTAACAATCATCAGGTCAAACTACGAACCCGAATATCTAGTATCCAACTAGCATTCACTAAGGTCTATCGACAAGGGAAAATCCACAATTAAATAATCCACATGAAAGATTCCTAAATGTATTCGAACATCCCTAGTCCAGTCAATTATTACACTCGAATCAACAAGCATAAATAATTATATCTAGAAAAGCATAATTACCACCAATCATAAGATGAATGGGCTCACCATTTCAAATTCTATAATCCATAACAACCGAGCATTCATTATCCAAAGCTTGCAACGAACATTTCTCAATTTCAAACTATGATTCCTTAAGAATAAAAGAGAATTACTAATCCCAAACCGCCAATGACCAATCACTTGGAAATCAAACAACCATTCAAATCATCTATTTCATCTAAAACTCAAAATGAATCGATTTTCATTGATGACAAAACTCCTCAAACTTTGGGTACCAACTCAATTACCCTAAAGCAAAGTCTCTTGTAGAATCCACCAATTAGAGACATCTAATTCCCAAATGATATCCCAAGCAACCGTTATAATACCCAACATCAACAAACTATTATCATGATCAACTCAATTCTCAAAACAACACTACAATACCAAACTCCGAATCTAACATCACCAAGAGAGGATACATTATCACTATTAGGATTCATCCTAGAGCTTAAGTCTTATTTCTCATGATCCAATACAACCTGAACTTTGCTCAATCCAAAGACACATCTTCTAACTAAAGAATTCCAAAATACATTACTCTTACTCTCTGAGCCTTACAAACGGAATATCCAATCCACTAAGGAAAAGATGAAGCGGCAACGAGATAAGAAACGATAAGAAATCTCAAGGAGAACACGAGAATAAAATCAGGCACGAGATTTAAAGAGAGGAACGCTGAAAATAACGAGGGCAAGAAAGAGACAAAGCAGATAGTAGAGTTATGAAGATATCCGCGTAAGAACTAAGATACGAGTATGCGATTTCTTAAAGATTAATCTTAACAAAAGCATTCAAGAATGGAAATGAAAAGGGACAATGGCACGGGTAATGGTTTAAGGTCTAATCCACAAAATTTCTCCTTTCAAACTTAATGCGATAATAAAACCACTTAATTATTCCTTTACAAAGGCCTCTTACAA
>JAIUZE010010494.1:0-56412 GCA_022085475.1 Heliosperma pusillum
TACCGCTAACGGTGAGATGAAAGCCCTTATGAGGCGTATTCGGTTTCCTAAGATGTCTTCCCCCCCGATCTTTTTGAATAACATGAATTGTTCGTTTGATTTTCCACATGATCTTATCATTCTCTATTGGATTGCCTATCTATCTTATTGTAACTCACATGTCTATCATATATGGCCTGATTTAACATTGGAATTTCCTTATATGTACGTTATGTGATAAATGGCTGGGAGAATCCCAGAGTACTCCCCACTTACTGTGGCGTTCACATGTTTTTTTCTGGATGAACATGTTTTGCCTTGCAATGGATGACTTTTTGTCTTGACATTGTGGGGTTCAGGTGTATCTAGCGGCGTTGTCCCTGGATTAAACACCTCTAGACGATTTAGCTTGTTTGCTAAACACGTTACTTGTTAACATTTTGATACTTCGTCTCCTTGAATGTAGTATAATTCGTACTTTAATTTGTAATATATGACACTCCTCGTATTCTTTCCTTGCATGTATAAAAGTTTTTAAAACTTCATATTTCCGCTATATAATTCACATGCTTGTTTGTTTTATATTTCCGCATTCGCGAGGGTTGTCACACATATAATGGGCACTTGTTGTTCATTTTCAGACACTTGATTTTCATGCTTATTTTCTTCTTCTTTCTAAAAACCTCCAACATCTCTCTAAACTCACATGTAAACTAATATTCATGTCATATTACTAGTGTAGTGATAGCATAATATTAGTAGTATTAATTTTTACTTATTATCTAGTTAATAATAAGCTTAGATTATTTGGGTTTAGTCTTGGGTGCAACAAGAAGTTGGCCTTCTACTTTGGAGGTTGTTTTATGGAGGATCATCCATTATTTTCATGCTCAAGAACAATAAGAAAAGAGTTTCTTATAGTGCCCATTTTGCCAAAATTTTCCAATGTAAGAAAATTTCATCTTATCTTTATATTTATGCTTTTATATTTGCATTCATGATAACTAGATCCTAAATCATTATGTTAATGTAATTTAATGAACTAATTAGAGGAGTCTAATTAGAGGTCTAGGACTTTCAACTCCTTTATATAACAAGTTCAACGCTCAACCATTAACTTTCAAAACCATGATGAAAGACACTCACTATTCACCAAAATATTTTACCTATTATTGCCCAAATAATAACGCTTACAAAAATGATTCATAACATTTTGTAAAAATATAATACTCATTACGGAAATTAAAGGATAAGGCACACCGATTAGTGAAAATAGAAAGTTTAAGGATATCAAAACAAAGATAAGATCGAAGGACATTACGAGGACTTGAAAGGAGATCAATGTTAAGAAGCAAAGAGAATAAGCTCAATTAAATGAGAGATATGAAGGCTTTAATCAAAGAAATCGATTAAGGAACACCGTTCCTAAAGAAACACGCAAGCATACAACAAGTCAAAGAGTAACCCAAGATGGTAGCCCAAAGGATACTAACAAAATAAAAGAAAATTGTAAGACTAAAATCTTACATTTCTCACATACATACTCTTTTAACCTCTTCTTTATATTGACGAAAGCCTATTATCTTCCAAAATATCAATACTTCAAAAGACTTGCATGAAAAACATTGTACAACCTATGTCCTCATAAATTCGATATTATTCCTCATTACATCACATAAGAGCGCTAATAAACCCTTAAAATACTCTGCTCATAACCACCTAAGAATTTCCTAAAGCGAAGGTCATCTAACAAATCCTTTGATAACAAGCTTTCAACTACTCAAATGATTCTCCAAACGCGTATAACACTAAAATCCTCAAATTACTTTTATATAATCCAAGATAACTTTCATTATACCATTATCCTCGAAAACTAATACGCGGAAATTCCAAATAATAAATTTTATACCACATTCTATTTTTAACACATCTAAGTCCACTAATTCGCGTAACAATTATAACACTTACATCTTGCTCCTATTCCTCAAATCATTATTTATCAATTCCATTAATAATTCACTATCACGATGCTTTTCCAATACATTAATAACCTCAAAACTCAATTTCTCCAGCCTTTCCAATAACGGGCTAACCAACTGAGGGTACACTTACTTCTTTTTAATACTCAAATCTCCAGTCCATATAGCCTGCACACCTCATCACTTAACTAGAGAAACATTAACTTATCCCTCACACTTACGAGTACTCCAAAAAATCATTCCCAAAAGCTAGCTCCAAATCCATGATTTTGCATTGACCATACTCATGCAATTCAGGCAAATTCCCAATTCAAATAATTCAAATGAACTCATATATAATCCCAAATTCCAATCATTATTACCATAATAAATATTTACCTCCTATTCCAAAATAACACATCATTAACTAATGACGGTACACAAATAATAACCCTAACAAAAAAAACGGTTCTATAAGAAAATCAGATACACTCATTGGAGAATAAAAAGACAACAAGTCACTCTATAAATTCACAACATAATTAGAGAAAAGTATTCTAATTCTATTGCACCGCTTAATCACTCGAAACCTAGTAACTCCTCTAGGCAAATTGCCTAATCATTAACTATGAAGTTCCACAACAGTATCAATAAGGTCATTGACTACCACCATACGATTAAACATACTCCTACAATCCCGATATAAATCGTTCAAACCAATTTCTCAAGAAAAATATTTAATGAAATCCAAAATGAATACGGAATGGTTGACTTTCACATAAAATGCTTATATACTCACTAACTAGATCCTCTAAATTAACGTGAGACATTCCATAATACTCTGTCATCACCAACCTACCTCCATCGAACAAGGTGAAGGAAATAGGACTCCCAACAAAAGGATTACCTTTAACAAACACCATAAACAAACTCTAAGATTTTCCATACCAACTCAAACCTCAAACGAGTGGCTCAAATGAACTAACTCTATAATATAACTCTTAAGAAATAAACTATATACTAGTCTTATCTCATACTACTATTGAACAAGCGAATCAAATATGTAAATAAGACCCAACATGAAAGTAATTTCAATATAACAATAACATGTTAACACACACTCTACACATATCTGAATCATACAGTTACATATGCAATTAAAGATAAAATCACGCATCAAAGTACATAAAAGGTCCTTATTGGTTTCTACCCATTTACTCTCACTCAATTTAACTAAGACAATTTAATTTAGTCATCTACTAAGCGAGAGTTGGGAGCGTGTTCGCTCTGATACCAACTGTAACAACCCGGATTATTAAAACAAAAGAAATACCTTAATAATAAATAATCCAGCAGAGTACAAAGATGAATAGGGTCAAGGTGGCGGAAACACCTGACCAATCCGGATCGATACTTAAATCCAAAATTAAACTAATACATTATTAATATTCTCAAACTAGGTTAACACCGTAAACAATTTATTCGCCTCGCCACAAGTCTCTCCAACCGAAGCATTAAGACAAGCAGCAACCACTTCAACCTGAGAATGGGGGTCGACAATCAGACGGGAGTAACTAGGTGCTCTCCCAGTCATGTTTACAACAGGCTAAGCATGACAACCATCCATAATAGAAATAAGTAGATCAATTGTAACATGAGAAATACCACAAGCAATTAATTGCCGTAACCAAGACAAACCTCGAACTCGGACACGACTGACATGGTGACTCAACTCTAGATGAGCACAATATACCAAACATGTGTCATACGACCAACACACAAACCGAAGGCACAAAGCAAGCAATAAGCATAGCGAATAGAGCGAACGCCCGTTAGAGCGTACAACGCACTGCCTCTAACTGCTAGAGCGTATAACGCACTGCCTCAAGCTGATGGAGCGTATAACGCACTGTCTCCATCGAGTGTGGAGCGTATAACGTACTGCCTCCACGGTACTATTTATGACGTATAACCACTGCCCCTATGTCTAAGACATGGCCAGACCCTCGATGCATTAACTGTACATCGAACGACACTCGGGGACCAGAGCGTATAACAAACTGCCTCTGATACCCCCCCCGCACATAGACCATAAAACCCAATCCCCTAAGGGTAGCGTTAGTTCATTCTAACAGTATATAACTGATACTATCGTCATCTATTCAACCAGCAACAAACAAATGCACATTATAACTGACTGCACAAATCAATGCGTGAACAGCGTCACGACTCAACTCAGGAACAGTACTACTGACTGCCCAACAATGCGTGAACAACGTCACGACTCAAGCCAAGAATAGTATAACCGACTGTCCAGCAATATAAGAATAAGAATAACCAATACTATAAGCAAACATAGTGTTATAGTCCAACTAACCATAACACCACAAATAAACAAGCACATATGACTAAGGTTATAATATCTTGACCTATAACATTACACCTCAAAGGTCATGTTATAGTTCGAGTTACCATAACACCAGACACAAAAGCATATAACATCCTATGTTATAATACCACCAACTATAACCTTCACTTAACCTTAGTGAAGTTATAGTAACTTCAGCTATAACCTTCACTCAACTTTAGTGAAATTATAGTAACCCAGCTATAACTTTGGTTAAGCTTGTCAGGTTATAGTATCATCAATCATAACCTTCACTTAACTCCAGCAGAGTTATTGTACACCACCTATAACTTTAGTTAAGCTTGTCAGGTTATAGTATCATCAACTATAACGTTCTCTTAACTTTAGTGAAGTTATAGTAACTTCAGCTATAACCTTCACTCAACTTTAGTGAAGTTATAGCACCTCAACTATAACCTTAGTTAAGCGTGTTAGGCTATAGTATCATCAACTATAACCTTCACTTAACTTCAAAAAAGTTATAGTACCTTCAGCTATAACCTTCACTCAACATTAGTGAAGTTATAGCTCTTCAAGTTATAACTTTATACGTGCGAGGTTATAGTATCATCAACTATAACTCTCTTCCATCACGGGTTTGTCCTCTATAACAAATTCACCGAGGGGTCGACTCCACGGTACAAACCGTCATGTCACCACATCGAGTCTTGTTATAGTACACCGCACCACAACGTCACTATCAAAGTTATAGCTCAAATAGGTATAACTAGAGTAGCTTACATGCAAAGTTATAATTTAATATGCTATAACCTTAAGGATGTAAACCAAAACCCTAAATCCTCAAACAACCAAAACCCTAGGTGATAAATCACCAAACCCTAGGCCTCCACCGTAGGCGCGCCTAGGCCGTTCCACACGGGACCACAACAACGCCACTAGGGTTGTATCGCGCAACCCTATATGACACAAATAATTTTATACAAAAGAACATATAATAAATACAATTAAATACATATAATATTACACACAATACAATTAGATCATACATACACCATTATATCATGTAAATCATGCTTACTTTCTATAAACATAATTAAAGAAGAAAACCTAGTTACCTTTATTATGCAATAAAGACCACAAAATAATCTTCATCTTCATAAAAACGCCATTAATATAGTCCTACACGAATCCTCTTCCAAAAATGACCAAAGAAAGACATCTTCTTATTATTCTTCTTATTTACCCATCGAATATATAAACCCTAAAGGTAGGTCTAAGCCCCATACAATCTAGTCCCTTAAAAATATTATGAATAAAATATATTGTAGAGGTAAGAGCCATGATTGTAAATATATAATTTATATTTGATTTGGATGAAGAAAGTTGCGTAATAACAATGGAGTTAAAGGGAGAAGAATGAAAAGAGAGGACAAGAGAGGTGCTGCGGCAAGAACGTACTCACGTGAAGAAATAAATTGAACAACCTACTTGCTAGGTTAGATTTTCTATTTATAAGAGAGTTCAAGTGGGTTTTTGATCCATTAGCTCACAAGATGGATAATCCAATTACAAATTAGGTTTGGTATAATAAAAGCGTTCAGATAATTTATATAGGAGAAATAGCTATTAAATTTAAATAGTCGAATCGTGCAAGGATATTTTAATCCATCCAAATTTGGTAAAAACGGAAAATAACAAAATAGAGATCGCAAGCGTTAAATACGCATTAAATAATTAAACTCACAAAATATTATATTTTAATAAATAAATTTCTAGATAAAATTTATTATAAAACACGGGGTGTTACAAACTATCCAATTATAAATCGGATTTAATATAATTTAAACGCTGAAAGAGTTTATATAGGAGAAGTAGCTATTAAATTAAAATAGTAAAACCGTGCGCGGACATTTTAACCCATCCAAATTAGGTAAAAACGGAAAATAACAAAATAGAGATCGCAAGCGTTAAATACGCATTAAATAATTAAACTCGCAAAATAATTATTTTATTAAATAAATTTCTGGATAAAATCTATTATAAAAACACTGGGTGTTACACAATCAATACTAATCATTTTCCTTTTTCTCCCCAATTCAATTAGTATTTTAATTATTGAAACGAAATCACATAGTCGAATTACTTATCGACGCACTCAATAAGGCAATGAAAGATCTAATCCTGCACGGAATGATTAAGGTTGTTCTTGAGAAGTTTGAGAGAGTTTTTGAGAGAATTAGGGTTTGTGTTAATAACGTAACTGAACAATTATGATTTAATATCTTCTTAAAACCTTTAATCAAATCGTCCGAATTATCCTCGCAGACCGGTGTACTCGATCGAGTTCAACATGTCCTCGGTCGAGTGCTTACCACACTCGGCCGAGTACCCAAGAATAGAACACTGTTCAAACGACAGACCAAACTACTCGGCCGAATACACTCTACTTGGCCGAGTACATATGTAACCACCCGGATTATTAAAACAAAAGAAATACCTTAATAAAAGTTATCCATCAGAGTACAAAGATGAATAGGGTCAAGGTGTCGGAAACACCTAACCAATCCGGATCGATACTCAAATTCCAAACTAAACTAAACTAATACATTATTTATAATTCTTAAGTTAACTAAATTCCTAAATTAATTATTCTTCTTGCCACAAGTCTCTCCAGCACAACATCCAGACAAGCAGCAACCAATTCAACCTGAGAATGAGGGTTGACAATCAGTCGGGAGTAACTAGGTGCTCTCCCAGTCATGTTTATAACAGGCTGATTTAATAACAATCTATAACAACAGACATTAATCATAACAGACATGTGAAGCAATTTATACAGCATGATATGCAACCAAACTTACCATGAGACGGGACCACAACCTATATGAATGTAATCCTCTAGACCTATACAATATGCAACCACTAGACCATGAGTACATCCAAGACCCAAAGTAGCACACGATTCATAGCAACATAAGGCACAAATCTAGCATCAAAGCATAGCGAATAGAGCGAACGCCCTTTAGAGCGTATACAACTGCCTCTAACTTGCCAGAGCGTATAACCACTGCCTCTAGCTGACGGAGCGTATAACCACTGCCTCTAGCTGATGGAGCGTATAACCACTGCCTATATCGGTGTGGAGCATATAACCACTGCCTCCACGGTACTATGTATAGCGTATAACCACTGCCTATATGTATAAGACCTGGCCAGACTCTCGATGCATTAACTGTACATCGAACGACACTCGAGGACCAGAGTGTATAACCACTGCCTCTTATACCCCCTCGAACATAGACCAAAATAAACCCCCGAAGGGTAGCGTTTGTTCATTCCGAATAGTATATAACTGATACTAGTGTCATCTATTCAACCAGCAACAGACAAATGTACAATACAACGAATTGTACATACACTACTACAAATCCCTTACATTGATGACGCTTTTGTATTGACGCTTTCATAAACGTCGACAGAAAATTAACCCTCCAATTTTATTATTTTGGACTACCGCCATATTTCATCCTTTTTAGGCAATAAAGCGCAATTTTCTAATTTTTTACTAATAATCCCGCTCATAAGTCGTACCCACCCACTACCACATATTCCTAATACCTAAACCATTATCATTCTAATATTTTATTCTATTTTCCTATTAGAAAGGAAAAACCCTAACCTTTCACTTTCTCGATCGTTCATAAACAAAGCTCATCAACTATTCAATTCTAATTCTTCACAAGATTACAAGCTGCATATTATCTATCATAGGTTTGGTTCTACTTTCGTTGATTTTAATTTTATGTATTTACCTAACCACGAATTAAATTACTCTTAAGTTATTGTGAAATTGTAATGGATTTAATCAAATCACAATCATATTGATGATAATTTCGAATTTACATATATAAAGTTATTATTTTTATTTTGGGTTAATATCAATTGCTTTCTTATTTTTATCTAGACGATTGTTCGAGTTCTTATCAAAGTTTAGGTTTAATTAATCCATGATTTGTGATTTATTGAATATAATTTCTTGATTGTTTTTGTTTGATTGTATGTTTTTTCTACAATTTAATTTGCTAGTGTATGGGTTGGTATCACTTTGGATCCAAAAGCAGGGGTTTTATATCGTTTGATTCATGAAGTTCTTTTGATCTTGTGATATAGCTACTAATTGTTCAACTACTACGTAGATATGTTCCTCACTGTGCATAATTTGGGGTCTTCCTTTTGTCTAACAAGGGTAACACAAATTCTCATTTGTGAAGGACCGACCCGTCGCAAGCTTACGACGGGTTAAATCTCTCTCACAAAGAGCAAGTAAGGGGGCAAGTTGGTGCAAATAAAGCCCCCCACTTGCCTTGTCCCTGGCTCTTTGCGAGGGGGATTTGCGACGGGTCACCCCGTCACAAACAAGACTTATTGCAATGGTAATAGTAGTAGGAAATTCAACGAGAATCATTGTGGCCTTCTTTTGTGTGCTGCAACATCTGACTTAATTACTTCTCAACTGTCAGTATAGAATCGTTTTCACTTATTATTCACTTTGCCAGTATAGTAAAAGACGCAAGTTATAGAGTGAGACGGTCTTATGCCGTAATGGTTCGTGTGACTTCAACCAAAGTTCTGTTCAGATATACGGTGCATAGTCTTAGTCTAGTTAGTAAAGGTGGTCTTTTTTTATTAGTGATATATTCTTTTTACATTTTGAATTGCAGGTATTCTGTGGTGCGATTGCTCGGGAAAATTTTTGTGGTTGTGATTTGTAGTTTCCGACAGTAATTTGGGATATCAGGTACCAATTTAAATCAATTAATTTTCTCTTATCTCTTCTTATTTTCTTTAGTTTAGTTTCATATTGAAGGTTGTCTTGTTTGTGATCAATCGTCGGTCATTCTCGTTTTATATCTATTTTCTTTTGTTAATTAAGCCATGTTCACTTATTTATCCTATCACACATACAATGAGTATTTAAATACTTCAATATTCTTATATATTACAGTGTCATGATTAGTCTTTACTCATATTTTACTCTACTAAATATTAGGTTAGGAAGATAAATCTTACAATTCATCTCTAGGGACATTACTAAAATTTTATTCTTCGATGGGACACTACTATACTTTACATTTTTAACCAATACGTGTGCATGTGTTTTTTTTTTGGTGTAGACATGGATACAAATTGGATTACATTACCAAATGATCATTCCAACTACATAGATGGTTGTTTGAAATTTATTGCGCTAGCTAAAGAAAGTCTTGTAGAAGGAAAAACGAAGTGTCCTCGTAAAAATTGCAAATTACGTTATTGGTTGCCGCTTAGTGAAGTGGAGGGTCATATTTTGTTCAAAGGCTTTTATCAAAAGTATACAAATTGGATTTGGCATGGTAAAGAGGATGTTCTTGATTATATACCTGGTGTTGATGTTGGTAGCACTAGTAAGGGGTCATATATAGGTCGTGATAATATGAGTGGTCTATTGGATGCAGCTAATTTGGTTAATGTTTCGAACTTTTCTAAAGAGGTTAATGATGAACTTCCTCGCTCACCCATTAAAAATAGCGACCTTGATGCATCAATGGGATGTAGTTATAGTGATGATTCAAATCATGAATATGGCTCTCATAAGCTACATGATGATGAATCTCATAATGAATCTGATAAACCCTCAAAAGGAAACAACATTGAGGAAGATGCAAAGTATAAAAGATTGTTTGAGGCTGCAAATGAAGAACTTTATGAAGGATGTCAAGATTTCTCAAAATTGTCCTTTATTTTGCATTTGTTTCATATTAAGTGTATGTTTCATTGGTCTATTGAGTCATTCAATAAATTAATTGAACTTCTACTCGAAGCATTTCCCCGGATCAAAGAATTCCCGTCATCTTATTACGAGGGGAAAAAGTTAATCAATAACTTAGGTCTTGGATATGAAAAAATTCATGCATGTCCAAAAAATTGTATGCTGTATTGGGGGGAATTTTCCGAAAGGGAGGAGTGTCATGTTTGCCACACATCAAGATGGAGTACAAGCAATGGTCAAAATTATGGCAACCCTCGCGAATGCGGAAATAAAACATAACAAACATGTGAATTATAAAGCGGAAAATACGGTATTTTTAAAACTTTTTACATGCAAGATAGAAATACGAGGAATGTCAATAATTACAAACCAAATACAAAATACTACAAGAGACGTAGTCTCTCCAAATGTTATCAAAGTAAATGTGATTAGCAAACAAGCTAAATAACGTCTAGAGGTGTTTCATCCAGGGACAATGCCCGCTAGCTCACACCCGAACCCAAAATATCATAAGCAAAAAGCCATCCAATCAAGCAACCTGTTCATCCATGAAAAACATGAACGCCACAGTCAGTGGGGAGTAACTCCGGGTTCTCCCAACCATATCACATTAAACGTACATGAAAGGAAATACAAAAGTAGAAGCATGCATATATAGATATACATGTGAAATACGATAAGGATAGATAAGCAATTCAATATATAACGATAAGAGCATATGAAGTACAATCCGTAACCATCATGCTATATATAGACTCGGGGAAGACACTCTTTGGCAACCGAATAAGCTCACTAGGGCTTGCATCTCACCGTCAGCGGTATAAGTTTGATAAGGTTGAGACTCGACAAACAAACCATGCCAAGTCATGCGAAGATCATAAGTAATCAATCATATAATCATTCATTCAAACGTACAATACATTGACGACATCTTTCACGGTAAATGAAATGCACTAGCACCGTGTACATGGCAAGTATGATTAAAAGGCATCCACGGGATACAACATTTCCCTGAACGCATACACGATGCTACATTTCGTATATGTAGACTAATTTCCTCCTGGTAGCACGACGATATAAATATCCGGTCCTAATCTAAACCTGGCCAGACTCTCGGAATAAACGTGTTCCGATTCGACATGCGATAAACGTTTCGCATCCAAGACTCGGTCAATCATAGACGCCGAGTACCCCAAATTCGGTCGACGTTCACGAAAGAGGCGGAAAAGAGCACATACCTCATAACAAGCGGTACGCTACATGCAAATGACACCACTTCGCAAGTACACAACATTTGACGGCCGGGTTGATCAACGCAAAGCGTTCGCCTCCCAACAACGTCGTCGTATGCCCACTAACACATGCAATTAAGCAGTAAGGGTACATCCCTGTTCCGACATTCCAGCCTTACGAACGTGGAGGTAGCCAATGGAATGAGAGTACAAAGCACTTAGAAAATTAGTGCTCAAACCGTAACATTTGTAAAACCGACTCAAAGGGGGACATACCAAAAACCGTCACAAAACATGAGAATAGGGAATTATATAAATTTAACTATGATAAAAATGAATCAATACATGATACATAAGCATTAGAACAAGTTTATGAAGCATAATAAATAAGAAACATAGATCCCCTCTCCAAAACAACGTTGTTTGGAAACCAACTAAAACAAGGGTCCACTTCAAACGGTCATAACTAGAGTTCTAGACATGCAAATGAATAAATTCGAAATGGAGGTGATAGCGTATCCTCTTACGGTTCCAACGGGTCCAATATATTTCGGGCTCAATTTACCCTTAACACCAAACCGTTTAACACCCTTCATTGGAGATACTTTCAAAAACACTTTATCCCCAACTTCAAACTCTAACGGCCTTCTTCGGATATCAGCATAAGACTTTTGTCGATCTTGAGCGGCTTTCATTCTATCACGAATGACCTTCACATTATCAATAGTCTCAACAAGAACATCGGGGCCTAAGTCACGAACATCACTCAATTGATTCCAACATATAGGACTCCGACATTTTCTTCCATAAAGAGCTTCATAAGGAGCCATCTTGATCGATGCATGATAACTGTTGTTGTAAGAAAACTCCACCAACGGTAGACTCTTTTCCCAACTAGATTGGAAGTCGAGTGCACAAGCCTAAGCAAGTCTTCTAAAGTCTGAATAGTCCTCTCGGGCTGACCATCGGTAGCGGCATGAAATGCGGTACTCATCAACAACTTACTACCCATGGCTTCTTGTAAAGCCTTCCAAAATCTCGAACAGAACCTCGGATCTCGGTCGGATATAATCTCCTTGGGAACACCATGGTATCTAACAATCTCATCAACATAGGCCTTCGCTAGTCGATCTAAACTCCAGGTTTCTTTGATCGGAATGAATCTAGCACACTTGGTCAAACGATCAACAACAACCCAAACGACATCTTTACCTCCAACGGTCCTCGGCAAAGCCATAACAAAATCCATAGAAATAGATTCCCACTTCCATAGTGGAATATCCAAAGGTTGTAGCAATCCACCGGGCCTCTTGTGTTCAATCTTCACTTGTTGGCAAGTAAGACATCTTCCAACATAAGACACAACATCGCCTTTCAAATTCGGCCACCAAAATTGTAGCTTCAAATCTTTATACATCTTATCACCACCGGGGTGAATAGAATAAGGGGAAAGGTGAGCTTCATCAAGAACTCGCTTTCTCAAATCAAGAGCATTAGGCACAAACAAACGGCCATGGAATCGAAGAACACCTTTATCATCAAACTTGAAATCTTTAGCTTTACCTTCAAGAAGTTTGGCTTGAATAGACTTGTAGGTAAGCTCATCAACTTGGCGTTCGTGGATCTCACGGAGAAAAATAGGTTCGGCAGTCATAGCACCAACATAAACAAATCCACGCTCCACAAATTCTAACCTCAACTTTCGAAACTCGGCACAAAGATCATCGGATAATACCCGCATAGCATTCAATGCATGAGAAGCTTTCCTACTAAGAGCATCGGCAACAACATTTGTCTTCCCTTCATGGTACAGTAACTCAAAATCATAATCATTCACCAATTCCAACCATCTTCTTTGTCTCATATTCAACTCTTTTTGAGTAAATATGTACTTCAAACTTTTGTGATCGGCGAATATACGACAATGAACACCAATAAGGTAATGTCTCCACACTTTCAAAGCATGAACAACGGCGGCCAATTCCAAATCATGAGTAGGATAGTTCACTTTATGAACTCTCAACTGTCTCGAAGCATAAGCCACCACTTTCCTACTTTGCATAAGTACACAACCCAAACCCATCTTGGAAGCATCACAATAGACATCACAATCTACACCATCTTCAGGCAAAGTCAACACCGGAGCGGTAGTTAACCTTTTCTTTAACTCTTGAAACGCGGCTTCACAAGCTTCATTCCATAGGAACTTGGTTTTTTTCTTCAACAACTGGGTCATCGGTCTAGCAAGCTTAGAGAAATCCTTGACAAATCTACGGTAATAACCAGCTAAACCAAGAAAACTTCGAATTTCTCTAATATCGGTCGGACTATTCCAATCAAGAATGACTTCAATCTTCGAAGGATCCACCATTACACCTTCTTTAGAAATTACATGCCCAAGAAAGGACACCTTAGGTAACCAAAATTCACACTTGGAGAATTTAGCATACCACTTCTGACGACGAAGAACACTCAAAATAGTCCTTAGATGAATAGCATGCTCTTCTTCGGTCTTGGAGAAAATAAGGATATCGTCAATGAACACCACCACACACTTGTCAAGATACTCACTAAAAGTGCAATTCATTTGGTCCATAAAAATAGCGGGAGCATTCGTCAATCCAAATGGCATTACCTTGAACTCATAATGACCATACCTTGTACTAAAAGCGGTCTTCGGAATATCAACATCACGAACGGGAATTTGGTGATAACCGGATCTCAAATCAATCTTGGAGAAAGTAGAAGCACCCTTTAGTTGATCAAACAAATCCTCAATTCTTGGTAAAGGATACCTATTCTTGATTGTAATCCGATTCAACTCACGATAATCAATACAAAGCCTCATAGAACCATCTTTCTTCTTCACAAAAAGAACGGGAGCACCCCAAGGCGAGACACTTGGTCGAATAAAACCCTTCTCAATCATATCATCAAGTTGCTTCCTTAATTCTCTCAACTCGGTTGGAGCCATACGGTAAGGAGCTTTGGCTATGGGTCCAGAACCAGGTACAAGATCAATAGAGAACTCAACATCACGCTCGGGAGGAATCCCGGGCAAATCTTCAGGGAATACATCAACGAATTCACGAACTATAGGCACATCTTCAATATTTGGCAAAGAGGTAGTTGAAGAAGTCACAATACACAAGTATGCTCGGTGACCCTTTCTTACCATACTTACCAATTTCATTGCGGAAATCAAAGACACACCTTTTCGGGGATGAGATCCCTTATAGGTTATTCTAACTCCTAAAGGACTCTTTAAATAAATCTTTTGATCACGACACTCGAACCTAGCATGGTACAATGCTAACCAATCGATGCCTAGAATTAGCGAGAAAGATAGAACCCGCAATAGATATTGGAACATTAGGATAAAAGGTAGAACAAGAGATAATTTCTCCGGATGGTAAGGATATGGGATTATCCTCACTAGATGTAGGCTCGATAGATAATTTATTAGCATAAGTCAAAGACACAAATGACATAGAAGCACCGGTATCAAATACTATAAGACACGGTTGCTCTAAGATTGAGATCATACCCGTAATGATCTCCGGATGAGCATCGGCTTCGGCACGGCTCATAACAAAGATAGAACCCTTAGGTTTAGCAGTAGGAGGGGGCAACTTTCGATCAGGGCAATCATCATAACGGTGACCACCCTTTTGACAAAAGTAGCAAATATAAGGTCGGTTGGAACAAGACACACCGGGGTGGTGTGGAAGTCTACAACGGTTTCAAAAGCGACCTTGAGGTTGAGCTTGTGGAGCATAAGGCCTATGAGCCACATTAGAAGTAGCTCGGGGAATGAAAGGAGCGGGAGCTCTTGCATTTGCATTTGAAGGAGGATTGAATCTCCTCTTGTTAGCATAAGAGTTAGAGGAAGACGGAATAAACGGTCTCTTCCCATAAACATTTGCCCTAGGAGTGAAAGAAGGAGAGGGATTATTCATCATAGCTTCATCCCTAATGGCCTTCATGGAATTCTCGGCCCACAAAGCATCATCATATAAATCCCCAAAGGAAGTAGTATTCCTCTTCACTTTACTTTGAAGTAAAGCACTAAGCTTGTTGCGGTAATAGAAGGCTCGGTCCTCGTCATCTCTGATAAGTCTCAGAGCGAAATGAGCAAGCTTGTTGAACTCCGTAGTGAAGTCTTGTGCTGACAAGTTACCTTGCTTAAAGTCAATAAACTCCTTGAGCCTTTGTTGCTTAAGCTCCTTAGGATAGAATCGACCTTCCACTAGAGCTTTAAAACAAGCCCAATTGAAATTATCTTCAAGAGTAGCGGTGGCGCTAGTAATAGCCCACCAATTATCTGCTTCCCTTACAAGGAAGTGCTTTGCGATCCTCACCTTCTCCTCTTCACGGACTTGGTATAGATCAAACTGCTTCTCCATCTCTCGGAACCATTCTGATAGCTCCGTAGGGTCTGGCTCTCCACCGTAAGGTATAATCTTACTCCTAGCTATTTGACCTGCTACCCAAGCGTAGCCTCCTTGATGATTATCTTCTCTTCGAGGGGGAACTTGGTTGGCTAGAGCAATAGCCGCATCTTGTTGATTTTTCAACACTTGCGTAAGAGCTTCCAGCATGACATTCTCTACTACTGGTGGTCTAACCATCTTCATAAGAAACAAAAACAAATTAAGTTACTCCTATCAATTAGCATAAACAAATAGACTACCAAGTAAAGTCCTTAACTTCTACCCATCTCTGATTTATTATTTCAAGGTCAAGTAGTTTAAGTTTAGGGTTCATGTGTGTGCGTCGGAAGCGATAAAGCTCTGATACCAACTGTGACAACCCTCGCGAATGCGGAAATAAAACATAACAAGCATGTGAATTATAAAGCGGAAAATACGGTGTTTTTAAAACTTTTTACATGCAAGATAGAAATACGAGGAATGTCAATAATTACAAACCAAATACAAAATACTACAAGAGACGTAGTCTCTCCAAATGTTATCAAAGTAAATGTGATTAACAAACAAGCTAAATAACGTCTAGAGGTGTTTCATCCAGGGACAACGCCCGCTAGCTCACACCCGAACCCAAAATATCCTAAACAAATAGCCATCCAATCAAGCAACCTGTTCATCCATGAAAAACATGAACGCCACAGTCAGTGGGGAGTAACTCCGGGTTCTCCCAGCCATATCACATTAAACGTACATGAAAGGAAATACAAAAGTAGAAGCATGCATATATAGATATACATGTGAAATACGATAAGGATAGATAGGCAATTAAATATATAACGATAAGACCATATGAAGTAAAATCCGTAACCATCATGCTATATATAGACTCGGGGAAGACACTCTTAGGCAACCGAATACGCTCACTAGGGCTTGCATCTCACCGTTAGCGGTATAAGTTTGATAAGGCTGAGAATCGACAAACAAACCATGCCAAGTCATGCGAAGATCATAAGTAATCAATCATATAATCATTCATTCAAACGTACAATACATTGACGACATCTCTTACGGTAAATGAAACGCACTAGCACCGTGTAAATGGCAAGTATGATTAAAAGGCATCCACGGGATACAACATTTCTCTGAACGCATACACGATGCTACATTTCGTATATGTAGACTAATTTCCTCCTGGTAGCACGACGATATAAATATCCGGTCCTAGTCTAAACCTGGCCAGACTCTCGAAAAAACGTTTTCCGATTCGACATGCGATAAACGTTTCGCATCCAAGACTCGGTCAATCATAGACGCCGAGTACCCCAAATTCGGTCGACGTTCATGAAAGAGGCGGAAAAGAACACAAGCCTCATAACAAGCGGTTCGCTACATGCAAATGACACCACCTCGCAAGTACACAACATTTGACGGCCGGGTAGATCAACGCAAAGCGTTCGCATCCCAACAACATCGTCGTATGCCCTCTAACGCATGCAATTAAGCAGTAAGGATACATCCCCGTTCTGACATTCCAGCCTTACGAACGTGGAGGTAGCCAAGGGAATTAGAGTACAAAGCACTTAGAAAATTAGTGCTCAAACCGTAACATTTGTAAAAACCGACTCAAAGTGGGACATACCAAAAATCGTCACAAAACACGAGAATAGGGAGTTATATAAATTTAACTATGATAAAAATGAATATCAATACATGATACATAAGCATTAGAACAATTTTATGAAGCATAATAAATACATACTACTACTACAAATACAGGCAATAACAACGCCCCATCAACAACGCATACTCACGAAAATAAAGAAAAACCGTTGTGGAATGGATAAATATTTTTCCGCGGAATTTTATTAAACCTAATAACAACGGTGTTAGTTTTTCAAACGTTGTTATTAGTTTTAACAACGGCGTGAACTAAAATAACCGTTGTAAATAAATTTACTAATAACAACAGTTTATTCTATATCCGTTGTTATTAATTTAGCGCGAAATAATGAAAAGTAATAACAACGGGTATGAAAAACCCGTTGTTATAATGTGTTATTAATTTGGCGCATTATTTGGCTTAAATTAATAACAACGGATATGATTTTGTTGTACGTTGTTGTTAGTTGTAACAACGGATTTAACTTTGTTAACCGTTGTAAATAGGTAACCTAATAACAACGGTGAATATGAATAATAACCGTTGTCAATACTTTTAATAAAGATGAAAAAAACACAGAACACTAATAATACTGTACTGCAACACAAAAACACAAACACAAAGCGATTATACTGCATCACAAAACCACAAACACTAATAATTTATTGATTTCCTGATCGTCTCTTTGTCATCATCTCCGTCTGCTATTTCTTATTAATCAGGTATTCTAATAATTTTTCTTTATTGATTTCCTGAATTTCGTTTATTTGTGAATTAGTTGCCTTATACATTGCATTTTCTGAATTAGTTGGCTTATTATTGAATTAGTTTTAATTAGTTGGATTTTCTGAATTACTTGGCTTACTATATATACTACGAATGTAGATAAATGACTCGAACTTGGATGAATGCTGCGAATATGAGTGACCCAAACTATAAGGATGGTTTAGCTGAATTTTATGAAGTCGTTGCGAACAATTTGAATGGTTCTTCTAGTATTCCATGCCCTTGTGAAAGATGTGGTAATATTAGGTATATGGCTATTCCGGACGTTAAAATTCACCTAGAAAAGTATAGTTTTAGTCGATCCTATACCCGTTGGATTTTTCATGGGGAATCATTAGAGGAAGATAATAATTTTGAAGAAGATGATCTTGAGGTATACGAAAGGATAACTGATGATCCCGAGTTTGCCGAGTATGTTGAGTTGGAAGCAGACGAGTTGAATGTTGGGTCTACAGATAATGAAGAAAAAGATGATGAATCAAATGCTTTTGAAGATGAAAACATTAATTTGGATGACCTTGACAACATGTATGAGAAGTTGTGTGAGTCTGAAGCGCCTCTATACCCTGGTTGTAAGTACACAAAGATGTCGGCTGTGGTGAAGTTGTATAATATCAAGGGGGCAAATGGGGTTAGTGACACGTGTTTCACTAGTTTATTAGCCTTGATAAACGACATGCTTCCAGATGGTAATGTTCTTCCCGTTAAGACATATGAGGCTAAAAAACTAATTAGAGGGGTGGGTATGAAATATGAGAAAATACATGCATGTCCAAATGATTGCGTATTGTATCGAAAATTATATCAAAACTTAACCAATTGTCCGGTTTGTTTTGAGTGGCGTTATAAGGATAAGGAAGGGATCCCGGCTAAGGTGTTATGGTATTTTCCAGTGATACCAAGATTCATAAGGATGTTTGCGAATAGCAATGATTCAAAAATGTTAACTTGGCATGAAACTGGAAGAATAAATGATGGGAAGCTAAGACACCCGGCAGATGGTATGCAATGGAAATCGTTCGACGCTAAGTATCCCGATTTCGGCATTGAACCTAGAAACTTACGTCTAGCGCTGTCCACTGATGGAATGAACCCACATGGAAACATGAGTACCCAACATAGTACTTGGCCAGTAGTGTTGGCAATATACAACTTACCTCCATATGTGTGCATGAAAAGAAAGTACTTGATGTTGTCGTTGTTAATTTCCGGCCCTAAACAACCTGGAAATAATATAGATGTCTATTTGGAACCTCTTTTAGATGATTTGCGAATTTTGTGGGATAGTGGGATAGAAGTATTTGATGCATATAGGAATGAAACTTTCAATTTGAGAGCGATGTTATTGTGTACAATAACCGACTATCCGGCTTATGGCGACCTTTCTGGGCATACGGTGCATGGGAAAGAGGCATGTCCATTGTGTGGGGAGGATATCGAGTCTGAATACTTGAAGTGTTCTCATAAGTATGTGTATTTGGGAAATAGGAGGGGCTTGGATCCTGACCATTGTTATCGCAAGCAGCAGAAAGCATTTAATGGACGTCAAGAACATCGTCAACCTCCTAGAATTTTGAGTGGGCATGAAGTTTATCAGAAAGTAAAGCATATTGAGATAAAATATGGGAAGAAGAACGGCTCTAAATTGTCTACTCGTGGGTATAAGAAAAGATCCATATTTTTTGATAAACTTCCATATTGGCCTGACCTGGAGGTCAGGCATTGCCTCGATTTCATGCACATTGAGAAAAATGTCTGTGATAATATTATCAATACCCTCCTGAATGTTCCCGGTAAAACAAAGGATAACGCCGCAGCTAGGGAAGATATGCAAATGATGGGTATTAGGCTAGAGTTGGCACCACAGAAGAGAGGTAATGGTACATTTTTACCGCCAGCAGCTTATACCCTTTCACGGAATGAGAAAAAAGAGTTTTGTGCATGCTTGAATGGAATTAAAGTGCCACATGGTTATTCGTCCAACATCAAAAGCCTTGTGTCGATGCAAGATCTAAAACTCACCGGGTTAAAGTCACATGATTGCCACACTTTGATGCAACAATTACTATCCGTGGCTATTCGCTCCATTTTACCTGAAAAGGTACGATATGCTATTACCAGATTCTGTCTCTTCTTCCAGTCCATATGCGATAAAGTCATCGATCCCGATGATGCGGATTCATTGCAGGACCTCGTTGTCACCTCTCTTTGTCATTTTGAAATGTATTTTCCACCCTCTTTCTTCACTATCATGATTCACCTGACCACTCACTTGGTTAGGGAGATTTTGTACCTTGGGCCCGTGTACTTGAGATACCAGTATCCTTTCGAAAGATTGATGAAAGTCTACAAGGACTATACATCTAATCGGTATCGTCCAGAAGGTTGTATTGCTGAACGTGCTATATTAGACGAAGCTCTTGCATATTGTTACGCTCATCTCTCCCCTGAGGAGTTAATTGGCGTTCCAAAGAATCGTCATAGTGACTGGATGACCGGAAAAGGTATTAGGGGCCGGGTTGAAAAAATTGTGGCACGTGACATGTTACATTTAGCACATACGTATGTGCTAAACAACGAAGATGAGGTGCAACCTTATATTCAACAACACAAAGATGAGCTCAAATACAATCACCCAAACAAGAGCGAGATGTGGATTGCAAACGAGCATAAGAAGACATTTGGAGAGTGGTTTAGGAATGTTGTCTTGGAGTATAAGAATTTGTATGGTGATGACATCTCTCCTAGGTTACTACGTCTTGGGTTAGGTCCAAATGCCAGGGCCACTTTTTTCAGCGGTTTTGCTATTAATGGTTATACTTTTTACACCCGCGAGCAAGATGAGTTGAGCACAATGCAAAATAGTGGTGTGAGTTCTGAATTTGAGGCAATGCACTTTGCTACTTCAAAAGATAAAAACCCTATTTGGGGAAAATGCCTTTATTATGGTGTTATTCAAGAAATATTGGTATTAGATTACATTGATTTCACAATACCTCTGTTTCGATGTAACTGGGTTGATAACAACAACAATTGTGTTCGAAAGGATAAAATGGGATTTACGTTGGTCAATTTGGATAAGGTTGGCAATAATAAGGATGATCCTTTCATAATGGCATCCCAAGCTAAACAAGTGTTCTATGTCACCGATCCTATGGATAAGAAGTGGTCTGTTGTACTATCTATAAGGAGTAGACGGGGTGCACCCGATAATGGTGGGGATAATGATCAGGATGTCGTGTTTGAGGGAATGGATCACTCTTCCACTGTATCTTATTTCGACAATGTTGACACTGATCATGATAACATTGAAAGCATCTATATGCGTGATGATCATGGTGAAGGTATTTGGGTTAACGAAGAAACTATGTCGGGCAAGAAACGTCCCCGATCCTGAGGTGGTATTGTCTTTAGTTTTTGTTAGCTTTGGTCATTGTTGAAGATTCCCAAATTATTTAGCTTTTGGTCATTCATTATACAGTCTCCATGTTTTGGTTTCTGCTGATATTGCAGTGTATAGTGCTTATGATATTGCTGTCTTTGTTGGTTTCTGCTGATTATTATTGCAGTGTATAGTACTTATGATATTGCTGTCTCTAATTATAATTAAAAAAAAAAAAATGTAAGCAACAACAACGGTTTTTGTAAATATACCCGTTGTGGTTAGTAATAACAACGGTTATTAACCATAAACCGTTGTCATAGTGTTTACTAATTACAACGGGTAGACTACTATAACCGTAGTCATTACTCTATCACAACGGTTTGATTATGATAACCGTTGTCAATATATGTAGATAGGAAACACACACTAATAATACGACTGTACTGCAACACAAAAACTCTATCACAAAGCGATCATTTTTCTGTCATCATCTCCCTTATTATTTTTGAATTTGTGAATTTGTGAACTATTTCTTGAATTTGTGAATGTCATTTCCTGAATGTCGTTTATTATTTTCACCAATCAATGTCGTTTATTAGCAAATTTGTTAATGTCATTTCCTGAATGTCATTTCCTGAATGTCATTCAATTCTAATTTTGCTTTATCGATTGAATAGCTTTGAATTGAATTAGTTTAATTACTTCTAAACTTAAGTCAAAAAACAAATTAACGTATCAACATTAATATTATTAAATAATAAGTTCAAACGGCGCCACACACAAATGGCGCCAAAACAACAACAACCAAACAACCAAACAACTACAACCAAACAACAACAACAAATTAAATTGAGTCCGGGTAAATCTCCCGGATAGCTGCCACCGCTAGAGCATATGCATCAATCGGGTCAGCCTCGGCCAGAGCCAACCCTTCCCACTGCTCTACCTGGGTCACTTCAACGAGGTCGACCCCATTTGGCCAACGGTGACGGTCATGTTTGGAAGCCACCCATAGATATGGCCCAGGCTGGTGGTCCGTGCTCTCAATAAAATCTTTTCGCCCATGCCCGGCCTTGTCAAACATTCTTGCCAGTTTGAATGCGGACGCACGATGAGCATCCGACATCCCAAACTCGAAAACGAGTTCCCCTGTAAAGTGCCTGCGATGATAATTTGGCCACATCTTCCTGATTAAATAGCCATTTCGAATAAGCGTATCACGGAGTTTTTTGTAACTTTTACACACAACGTAGCCACCCTCAATATGACAAGGCATTTCTTTCATGATGCAAGCATATGGTTTAGTAAAAGTTCCAGACATTTTGTATGGTTGATGTTAGTATTGAGGCTGGGAAATTTTGTATGGTTTAGCAAATATGATATTGATTAGAGTTGGGAATTTTGTATGTGGTTGATAACCTGCTTGTATTGAGGCTGTATTTATAGAGAGTTATTTATTGGAGTTATTTATTCACATGCATGCATTGGTTCACATGAAGGCATTGATTCACATGCATGCATTGGTTCCCAAAACGACTATACATTCACATGCATGCAGTACGTTATTGATTGAGTAAATGTGTGAATATGCAGTCAATGCATTTACTGCAATGTGCAGTCAATGCATTTACTGCAATGTGCAGTAACCCTATCACAACGGTTGTGGTAACGAAAACCGTTGTGGTTAGTAATAACAACGGGTTTTTGTACCAATAACCGTTGTTATTGCGTAATAACAACGGGTTTTTGTACCAATAACCGTTGTTATTGCTCAATATTATTATTTTTAATTAAAAGATATTGCAGTCCAAACCCGTGAATAAACAACAGCAGAACCAGCATTGATTAAAGCATCCATTGAACATCATCAATGGCAGCATAACCCCTCTATAAATACAGCCTCAAAACCCCTCCTTTAAATATTACATAACTACCCTAAAATTAATATCATCAATGGCAGCAGTTAACCTTCCCAACGATGAGACGACCCTTACAAAATTGATTGCAGATGAGGAGGAGGCTCTTGCCGTAGTTCCCGCTGATCATCACCCATTGATTAAAGGATCCATTGAACATCGAAGGGATTATTGGATTGAGAGGCGTGAAGCAGTCCGACTTGTCAACCAAGCGTCGTCATCATCATCGTCCTCTGGCTACCCACGTCGGCCTTATACTCGGAGGTTGGATGCCGCAAGAGATATGTTGAGCTGTACCCGTCCTACCTTATCTCCACATGCAAGACGTGTACTTGCAGGCATTGAATCTGTTATTGCAAAATACGAGGTTAATGATCCGGAAGTCATCAGTATCATCAATATTGTTCCGGATTGTTGGTGGCAGTGTGAGAAAAGCTTTTTACTCTTAACCGGAATTGTTCCGGATTATTTAACATCTTTATTTATTTGATGTCGGATGAATGTAATGTACTTTATTATAAAATCTAGGTTATTCCTAATGAAATCAATGAGAAAGAATGTTGTTTAAAGTGTTTGAATTGATGTTCAATATTTTGATGTATATATAGAAGTATATAAAAAAGGGTTTAGGGTTTAGGGTTTAGGGTTTAGGGTTTAGGGTTTAGGGTTTAGGGTTTAGGGTTTAGGGTTTAGGGTTTAGGGTTTAGGGTTTAGGGTTTAGGGTTTAGGGTTATTTTGAAGTAACACACGTATACTAATAATGATACTTAATAATTAAAAGTGATCCGACCCGAAAATGATACTTAATAATCATCACGCGGATAATAAATAATGATTTCTATCGAATTAAATAAAATAACCCGATACTAGCGAGCTAATTAATTTTGGGTCGGACAGTTTCAGGTTTGTGATGCAAAAACGGCCCGACGAATCTAACTACCTGATCGGAATAATATGGCCTATTATTATTAATAATAACCATTTATTTGTTTATATAAAACGTATGTACATACATACATACACAACAATATAATATATATACATATATATATTATATATAATAACCATTTATTTGTTTATATTATTGCAAATTGTAGTACGAGCGTCGTTAATTAGAGATCCGGAAGTCATCATCATTTAATTATTATATATATATATATCATCATCAATATTATATTAATTATCATCAATATTATTGCAATAAGTAGTACATATATATATACGAGGTAATTAATAATGACACGTGCCCCCGACCCGGCCCAAAAGCGATCGACCCGAATTGAAGTACGTAGCTACGCTTGCTCTGATCTAGAAAGTGGATTGCCCGATCCGTAACTGCTGGCCTGGCCACCCGATCGATTAGTTTCAGGTTAACTAGTGATGCATGATAATTATAATAACCAGTTCCTTAATTAAAAAGAAAATGACCCGATTCGAGGTAATTGAACCAAAAACTAAAAATAATTAATAACTAACCCGATCGATAAAGTTATTAATTACAAACCCGCCGAATCTAACCCGATTGGAATTGATTCCCAGGCCAAACCCGATCCGAGCTAATAATTAAACGTAACTTACGCCTATAAAATAAAATTTAGAGCAAAGTAAAATAAATTAAATTAAATTTAGAGCAAAGTTAAATAAATTAATTTAGAGCAAAGTTAATGAGTTTATTTCGTGCCTCAAATTTTAATACCGCGCGCGCGTATCTGAAAAATTAAAAAAAATATACATAATCTATAAAAACGGTGTTTTAGAATTTCACCGTTGTTATTACTTTCAACAACGGTTTATAATAAATAAACCGTTGTCTTAGTGTTATTACTTTCTACAACGGGTGTGATTTAACCGTTGTTATTACTCTATAACAACGGTGGTTTATAGGATAACCGTTGTCAATAGTTTCTCTTAATAAACCCTTTAGTTTCTCTTAATAAAAAATAATTTACAATCCTATAGAGTAAATTTTACACACGTACATTATCATCATCATCCTCCTCGTTTACAATCATCCTCGTTTACAACACAAATCTTTTTGTTTAGTATCATCATCATCCTCCTCGTACTCGTGATCATCATCCTGTTCTCTTTATCATCACCCTGTTCTCATTTTCTTTATCAGGTAATTTTTGTGTTTCGTCTTTAGGGTTTTAAGATTGAAGTTCATCTTTTTGTTTTCATTTTCTATTTATCGTTCTCTTTATCATCTAGTTTCATTCCTTTCTAAGTTTTTAGAGTTTTAGAATCTCTGCATGACTCTTTATTTGTTCAGTTACTATTTCATTCATTTCAAGGTCTTAGGGTTTTAGAATCGCTGTATGCATGACTCTGTTCCGTTACTATTTCATTTCTTTTGAAGGTCTTAGTGTCTTAGGATTATCATGGGTGAAAAACGGAAAAGAGTAGAAAACAATGATAAGGGGGATAAGCCTGGTGAGAGGGGTGCTTCGAAGTGCTCTGCAGCCCTTGCAGCTATAGCGGCAAAAACGCCGATGGAAATAAAATGGAGTGTGAAAGGTGTTCCTACTGGTCCAAATGCTAGCCATTTAGCCACTTGGATTGGAGTTACAACCAAACAGTTTGTGCCTATAGATTTAGATGATTTCAGGAATATAAATCCTTCATTGCAGAACTTACTCTTGAAACGTATAAAGGTATGATAATATCTTTAGCTAAACACCATTTTATTTTGCATAAGTTACTATTACATAAGGCAGGAAGCCGTATAAAGGTTCGTATAAAGGTATGATATTAGACAGCCGCTTATTAGTATATATGATGATGATGCAGGAAGCTTTCGATATTCCAGACTGCCATGATAAGTATCTATTACGTAAGGCAGCGGCAGTCTTAAGGCAGTGGAGGTGTGACCTTGCCAAATTACACTTGTATGTGGACAAGGAGACGGGGCAGATGCATAAGAGCCCACCGACAAAGTACCCCCACATCACTCAGCAACAATGGGATAATTATAAGGCGAAACGAGCTACTGAAAAGTTTCAGGTTAAGTATCCATGTCATATGTTTACATTTTTGTAAAACTCTACTTAAGGTTACATTTTTCTAAAAGTTTCAGGTTACATTTTTCTAAAACTCTACTTGTATCTATAATTTTCTAATTGTCTCATCTACTTGCGATTTTATATGATTTGAAGAGCGTTAGCGCCAGAAATCGTGCTAACATCTCACAGAAGCGGGGGGTATATTATGGTTCTCGAGGCGGTTACAGATTGATAGAAGAAAATCTCGTAAGTAGCATCTATATATTAGATTTTTTTAATCATACTTGGACTTGATATACATGTATACATATATTATTTTTGAGTTAACGTGTAGGTGTCAAAAGGTGTGACCGACTTGAATCGGCACGTAACTTATAAAGAAGGGCACACGCCTAAAGGATCCCGAACATGTAACGAATATGATCAGGAAGTCTTGGCCAACATAGTAAGTATTATTTTTATTAAGACGGGTTTTTAATAACTTTATTGTTCAATTCTTGTATGTCTAACTATCTATTTATTTTAGTAACAAAAATTAAATTAAGTTTATTTAATATATTATAGGAGAATGTTCTGAAGGAGGTTGCGGAAGGGAAATTCACTCCGAGTGGTCGTGACGACGTTCTTGCTAGAGCGATCGGCCGTCCCGAGCATCCAGGTCGATTGAGGGGCGTCCCATTACATGTCGGAGTCACGAAATATTATGGGACAACTAGCTCGAACAAGAAGAAGAAAAATAAGGGGAAGGCTGACATGGTACGTATACCATTTGTTATTGTCATTTAAAATTCACATGTTATTGTTTTAACAAATTGCTGATTCTACATTTTGGGCGTGCAGGTTCAGTTATTGGCCTCCGTGATACTGAAGATGAATTCTGGAGGCAAGCCTTCCGAAGAAGAATTGAAGATGATGGAGGATGTCATTAAAAAGGGTGAGGTAGTGCAACAGATTTGCCAAGAGGCAGACACTACTACCTTGCCAATACATGAGGAGACGGCTGAGAAGATGGGTGAGGTACCTACTGCTGTCGAGGTTTTAATACCTCAAGCCGATAAGGTAAATATGATTTTTTTTTTTCTGCATTTGTTCTTTCTAGCAGCCATGCCTTTGATTGGTTTATTTTATTAGGTAAATGAGTCGGAAAAGGGGACGCAACTTGAGGAGACGGGTGAGGTACCTAATGCTGCTGAGGTTTTGATACCTCAAGCCGATAAGGTAAATACGACTTAACCATTTTGAACCTCTGCATTTGTTCTTTCCAGCAGCCATTGCATGCCTTTGATTGGTTAATTAATTTTATAAGGTAAATAACTCTGAAAAGGGGACGCAACTTGAGGAGCCGGCTGAGAAGACGGGTGACAATAAGGAGGTATGTAGAATATAAGAAGTTAGTATATGCTGTCAGTGCTAAATCTGGTCTGGACATGTTCAAGTATAATAGCCTACCCACCAACAATAAATACTTGTAACTAACTTTACATTATATACTCAATATAGATCATTTATGATATCTATTATATTTTGGTATTTAGTAAATAATGTGTATTCTTCAGGCCACAAAACAGCGGGTAGTTGTTCGTCTCGCCGACCCTTCATTCAAAGAGAATGTGATTGTTGCTCGGGGTTTCGTATACCCAAAGCCCAAGGACTCAGCGGAAACCATCTTGGTTCATGGCGTACCACTCTTGCCGAAGCATGCAAAAGTGGGGATAGTGGGAGTCGTGAAGGGCTATGGAACCCGTAAACTGCCCGTCCCAGTCCGCGACGACATAGTAATACTGGCAGATGCGGTTAAATGTTTTGTCCAATGGCCTCAAAGCCACATTTTCTTGGCTCGTGATTGTAAAATTCAACAGAATGTAGACGGGGTTAGAAAAATACATCTAATTTAACCCGCCTTTTGTCTTTGTTCATCACCTTCATAAATAGTGAAATTTATACTATGTTTTATTTTTGTTTTGTAGGTAACAAAAAACATGGATAAGTCTAACTCGATAGACAATAATCTTTCTACTACCTCGTCAATACAACAACTTGATGAGGTATTTAATCAACTCTCTTTATATTTTAAGTTCTACTATCGCCTCATCATTGAAAGAGCAACTTAATTTAGTTAGCCACATGTAGGTTGTGAAAGGTAGCACACCGCATCATTTCCCCAAGCTGAAAGAGGTCAGGAGTCTATCCAGTACTAAATATCATGGGAACGTTTACATGGAAAAAGTACGAACGGTGGCGATGCTGGAGCTTTATAAGGAGGCTGAGAGACGCATAGCAAGCGAGCAATTAATAGTTATTCCGCTCGAGAATGATATTGTAGGGGTAGAACGCCAAGCAATGCTGGATTGGGAAACGCTAGCCGTTTGGGCTGGCCTTGACGAGATTGATGTCCAACACCTATATGTTTGGATGAAGTAAGTTTCTTAATAAATTAAATCATGCAGTATTCTAATATTCTGACTAAGTAAGATATAGTGTTTATAATATCGGAATTAAAACCGGCATGTAGGTACTTGAACTCGGTTGTGATCCCCGCCGAGACCAATATTAATCCACTTCCTCAATACGGATTCATGTGCCCAAATGTTTTATCTATGCATATCGAGATGTTTTCGTATGAAGAACGTGTAAATTATATTGCTGGGGAATTGGCGAAAAACAATAAGCTCATTTTTGCCCCTTATAATGAAGCCGGGTAATATATAATTAATATTACGATTCCAAATACAATTGCAGTTTTATATGTTTGGTTATGATGCATGTTGTGCTTGTTAATAATGATGTGTCTCTCGATCTCTAGGAGACATTGGGTGCTAGCAGCGATCAATCCGACCACGAAGAAAGTATTTTGGTTGGACTCTTTGCATAGACAACCATCCGAGACCTTTAAGATGTTGATTATTAAGTAAGTTTATAATACTGATGATGATTTGGCACATATAATATTAAGTTTCATTTATTTTTATTAAGTAAGTTTATGTGACTTTCGGCCTCTTTCCTTTTTTAAAGGGCCTTTGAGAAGAAAAGAGCAACCGGCAATCAACCGACAGAATATTCTGATGATGGCCCTACTTTTATTACGATAACAGGGGTACGTACGCGCAAATACAATATACCTTAATAATTAAGTGCATTAAACTAATTACGCATATACATCTGTCTTTTTTAATTACGCATTAAACTAATTGGTAATTGCCTTCTCGTCTCTTCGTTTATTATGTAATAATAGGTCCCTAAACAGCCGGATAGCATCCAATGTGGATACTACGTTTGTCGTTTCATGTTGGAGATTATTAGGCGAAGATATATCAGCATTCCAGAAAGAGTTAGTAGTTTAATGTAGCTATTATTTACTTTTTTTCATTAGAGCTGATATCTTTTCTGCTATATATATATGATCGATGTTGCTAATTATGTATGATATGCCTATACTGTTGTTACCCTACTGATCGATGTCTTTTATTTGTTTTATCCGCAGTATTCAATCAACACGCCACATGTCCCTGAGTACACTAAGCACAATATAGACGAGGTAAGGGACTTGTTGGGCAAATACGTCCTTGAACAAACAAAGAATAAATGAAACTTAGATTATTTTGGAAGCAGATAGGGAACTTTAATTTGTAGAAGTCATTAATTAGAGCAAGTTGTAAGTATGAATTGCTCTGAAAGAGATCATTTTGGTTGTATATATCATCTTGCTGCTGCTGTACATGAATTGCCATGTACATGAATTGCCCTGTACATGAATTGCTCTGATTTATATATAGATATATCATTTTGCTGCTTCTGAAATTGGTTTATGATGCGTGCTGCTGCTACTGCTGCTGATTTATGCAGGATTTTCACTGGTGGCAGGGGAACAAATTACAATTTTTTCAAAAACAATAATAAAAATAATAACAACGGTTTTTCAAAATTCATTAAAAGCGTTGTAACATATTTCCCACCAAAACTTATCATACCTTTAACAACGGTGTATTATAGAATACCTGTTGTTATTAAAACTTTCCACAACGGCTTCTTTATTATACTCCGTTGTAATTAACAATATTCACAACGGGTTTGAAAAATTAAAGCGTTGTTATAATCTTTCCCACCAAAATTAATCATACCTTTAACAACGGTTTAATTTAATAGAACCGTTCTCGTATCTTTCCCACCATAATTATTCACACGTTTTAACAACAGTTATCTAGTAATAACAACGACTTATTACCGTTGTTAAAACTATTCACAACGGTATTTTCATTAAATCGGCACCGTTGTTAAAACCTTTAACAACGGAGGCTTTAACAACGTCCGCTTTTTAATATTACAACGGTTTTTAACCGTTGTCATAGCCTGTTTTTGTAGTAGTGATAAGAAACATAGATCCCCTCTCTAAAACAACGTGTTTGGAACAAACTAAAACAGGGTCCACTTCAAAAGGTTCATCATAACTAGAGTTCTAGACAGCAAATGCATATAAAATTCCAATGGCGGTGGATAGAGTATCATCTTACGGTTCCCAACGGATTTCACGAGCCCCAAAACAGCAAGTAACGAAGGAGATATGATCATTTTACGAAATGGGGCAGTGCAGAGGAAAACTGCAGTCGCTGGGAAAATGGCAGCGAGTAATGATGCCGCGAACCTCCCACGACGCTGCCAGGCCCCACGACGCTGCCAGCGCCCCACGACGCAGCCAGCGCCCCACGACGCAGCCAGCGCCCCACGACGCAGCCAGCGTCCCACGACGCAGCCAGCGTCCTTCACGGGATTCAGGAACGATCAAATCCAACATGTTATCAACAACAAAAATCCTCATTTACCATCACAAACCATCAATTCTCATATCAATTAACAACTAACAACATCCATCAACAAGAACACAAGTCCTAAGCATACTAACCATAATCTAAATACGATTACTAGCCTAGAAAACACATAAAACACGTAAATGATATCGAGTAACCCTTCACCGTTAACTTTTTGCGTCTTCACTCCGCGTCAAGGTCCTCTTCAATCAAGAAGTAGTCTTTGTCGGGATCTTGGAGGTCACCACCTACAAATAGTTAATAAAAGATGAATATAATTCACCTTGAGAAAGACGGATAATTTGAAAAGCGAGAAAGACGGTAATTTTATTACCAACCAATACGGATAGAGGAAGATGAGAGGGAAAGAATAAGACGAACTTACGTGAATTTGAGTGAGAATTGAAAGAGTTATGACGATTCTAAGACGGATAAAAAATGGAAGCTAGGTTTTGGGGTTTTCTTTGTGAGGAAGAAGGTGATTGAGTTGTGAGGAAGTTAGGGTTTATGAGGGAGTATGAGTGGAGTAAGTGGAAAAAGTCAAGAAAAGTCAAAGACGTCTTAAGACGTGATTCACTTGAAATCTCGCGTAAAATCCAAATACGAACACGGAAATTCTAAATTCGACTCGGGAAATTTAATTCTAAACTAAAACCAAATTTCGCTGAAACGTATGCGTATAATATTTTTACTATAAAAATAGGGTACATTTGCGGGTGTTACAAAAATCACAATACTAATAAAAATGATAAAGGTAAAAGAAAGAAAGGTGAAGGAGCTAAGGTGATGAGATATTTTCCCCTCATTCCTAGGCTTCAAATAATATACAAGTCATTAAAAACAGCCGAAGACATGAGATGGCATCATAAGGATCGTGTAAAAGATGGAAAACTAAGACATCCGGCAGATGCTTTAGCTTGGGAACAATTTGATTCACGTTATCCTGAATTTGCATCTGATCCACGCAATGTTAGGTTAGCATTAGCTACTGATGGGTTTAATCCATATTGTTTGATGAATACTACATACAACACATGGCCTGTTATTCTAATACTCTACAACTTGCCACCTTGGTTGTGCATGAAACCATCATCATTTATATTGTCATGCATTATTCCTGGAAAATCCAGTCCTGGTATTGATATCGATGTGTTTTTGCAGCCGTTACTTTATGAGTTAGAATTGTTATGGAAAGGTGTTGATGCTTTTGACGCTTATGAGGGGAAAGAATTTAAATTACGAGCATCTTTACATAGCACAATTAATGATTTTCCTGCCTATGCCATGTTATCGGGATGGAGTACAATAGGCTATGATGCTTGTCCTCGGTGCACTCATTCAACAAATTCTGGTAGGTTTGGGGGTAAAATATGTTATGCTGGACATAGGCAATGGTTAGATGAGCACCATACTTATCGTTCTCAAGGAAGTTTGTTTGATGGGACTATAGAGTATCGTAGTCCTCCAATCTGTGCTAGTGGGTCTGATGTTTTGAGACAACAAGAAGGGATTGATTATATTTATGGCAAGTCTAAAAAACGTCAAAAAAGGAAAAATAGAGCTAGAAAAGTAGGTGAGTCGACTAATATCCTCAATAACAGTGAGGATGACGATAATGATAATTTATGGAACAAAAAAAGTGTATTTTTCAAGTTGCCTTACTGGGAGCACAATCCTCTAAGACATAATTTAGATGTTATGCACATTGAGAAAAATGTGTGTGACAATATATTAGGAACACTTTTAGATATGGATAAGAGTAGAGATGATGAGAATGCTCGAAAGGATCTTGAGAAGTTGGGTGTTAAGAGGCATCTTTGGCTTCAAGATTTGCCTAATGAGGGAAAATACAAGCCTCTACCTTCATACTCCATGTCCAACGAGGAAAAAGATAGATTTTTAAAAGTCTTGCAAAAAATTAGAGTTCCAGATGGGTACGGGTCAAACATTTCTAGATGTGTGAATCTGAAACAACGAAGACTAATCAATCTTAAGAGTCATGACAATCATGTTTTAATGCAAGATATCCTACCCATAGCATTAAGAGCATCCAAGTCCACAACAATTATCGACTTGCTTGGGGACTTATCTTTTTTTTTTTTCAAATGTTTGTGTTCTCCAACTCTTGATTTCACTGAGTTAAATGCTCTTGAATCAAAAATTATCCTTGTACTCTGTCGAATGGAAATAGAATTTGTTCCAACGTTTTTCACTATCATGGTTCATTTGGTAATACACTTAGTAGACGAGGTGAAGCTTGGTGGACCTGTTCAGTATAGATGGATGTATCCGATAGAGAGGTACATATCTAAAAATTTGAGTGCTTTTAGGTAGTTATTTTTCATTATATTAGTTAATAATAATTCATTTTCTAAAGGTATTTAGCTCATTTAAAATCATATGTGAGCAACAAATCTCAACCTGAGGGATCAATTGCTGAAGGGTACATATTGGAGGAATTTATTACATTTTGTTCGAGATATCTTGAAGGTGTTGAGACCATCTTTAATAGATCTAAGAGAAATGACGATGTTATCCAAGACATGGATTGCTACTTGTACGAATCAGGTGGTAGAGTGATTGGAGCAATTGAAAAAGTACGCTTAGATAACAAAAGCTTAAAACAAGCACACCGCTATATTTTGCTTCATACAGATGAGATGAATGTTGTCCTTGAGTAAGTACTAGTATGGCCTCTTATGTGAATTTAACAGGTATAACTCTTTTTTTTTAACGTGTCTCTTAAATACAATATTTTTTTTATTGAAGTGAATTTCTTTCTAAAAAGCGCTACGAGAATAACCTTACCACCATCTCAAGTGACGAAAATGAGTGGATTATCAATGAATTTGCTGACTGGCTTCAAATTCAGGTTTTCTCCTTATATTTCAGTAGTTTTTGAAATCATTCAGTAGCTTGTGGAAAATAATTTTAAAATAATTTTCTCTTTACTTAGGTGCAAAACTTAGATGAAAGTACCAAAGAAGGAGAATTAAGAAAAGCTTTGGCCGGTGGCTTAAGTAGAAATGCTAAAAGAATGACCGGGTTCAAGATCAATGGGTACAAATTTCAAACAGTGGATCGCGAGCGGGATAGAAAAACACAGAATTCTGGGATAATGGTTGAAGCTGATGGAAAAATATATTATGGAAAGCTTAAAGGAATTTACGAATTAGATTACTTTGGAAAGTACAAACTCGTAATTTTCCATTGTGATTGGGTAGACATACACAAGGGGATAAAATCGTATCTAGATAACAGTGTTTGTGTAAATTTTTCTAAGCTGATGCACACAGGAAGAAATTTATCTGATGATCCCTTTGTTTTTTCATCACAAGCGAAGCAAGTCTTTTATGTTGAAGATGAGATCAATAAAGGGTGGTTGCATGTAATTAGGACTCATCCTAGAGATTTGATTGATACTGGCGAGCTTCTGTAATCAGTACGATTATTTTGTACTGCAGATTGTAGGCTTAGGATGACATTGTTATTGGCATTTACTTTCGTTCTATTAACATTGATGACATTTCTTATTGAGGCTGCTGGTTTATATTATATTCCATATGAACTCATTTAGTTTTTCACGATTCGCATTCGTATATTTTTTTATTAAACTTAATTTATTTATATTAGTGTGTACTGATAGTTTTGTTATTGTTATAGGATAAGAAAGTTCACTTGGATCAATTATGAGTTATCGAAGCAAAAGAACACGAGCTCAGATGACGCTGAAAGAGGAGGAAGTGCAAAAAATGAAAAAGCTAAATACTACGCCAGCTGCATCGTCTTCCCAAATTGCTTCTGATGGAGGTGATGAGAGATGGGGACCATTTCGGCCTTCAAATAATGTAGCATCAAACCTTGGTAGTGACAAACTCATGAATACTTTTGCCGCTGGTGCTCCGTCAGCTGTATCGTCCTCCAAAAATGGCCAACGTCCTCTTACCCTGTTATCCCCTCATAAAAAAACTTGCCTTACTTCACAAAGTCAAGCCACTACTTCTAGAAGGATAGTTGTACCACAACCACAAACTTTCCAATCCAAAAGCACCACTTATTCAACTTCTAGCGCTGCTCAACAAGTTCCTGCTGCAACAAAATCAATCTCCATTTGGAAAGAATCTACAATTAGACAATCAGTGGGAAAGTCTTCAGTTGTAAAAAAAACAATCGCATCTGATCCATCTACACAAGTTTTAACTGCTACAAAAGCCACTAGTAAACAAGATGTTGTTTCTCCTCAAACTAATAATTTGAAGTCCACATCTTCATTGCCCTTTGATACTAATCGTCCGCACACTGTTAAATTCTCATCTACTACATCATTTGGTACATCAACACACATTTTAGCTGCTACACAAGCCGCTAGTACACAAGCTGGTGTTTCTCCTCAAACCAATAATTTGAAGTCTACATCTTCATTGCCCTATGTCAATAATCGTCCGCACACTGTCAAGTTCAAGTCTAAGCTAGTTAATACTCTTAACAGTACTTCAGACAATCCCCATGATAGTATAGAAATGTCTCAAAAAAATCAAGACACACCTCTGGCACCTTTGGATGATGATTTAGTCGACAACGTGAAAACATTCAAACCAAGACGCCACAAGGTAATACTTGATTGGCCTGATGAAGTAGCATTCGATGAAAAAGAAGATGTTATGACTATAGGTAAGTTTCTGTACTTTACGTAATCTTATTTTTTGCATCCACATAAATTATTCACTTATTTACTCTTCAGACAGTCCCCATGATAAGTTTCTTTACTCTTCTAATTTACTAAATTTACTTATTTTGAGATGGTTTTGCATCCACATGAATTATTCTTTGTTTATTTTTGTTCTCTTTTAATAGTTTTTGTGAATTTTTGTTCTCTAAATATCACCATTACATTTGTGCTCGATTTTTGCAGATAAGGAAGGTAACTATAAGATGGTCAGTGACTCTATTCAACCCCATGATGTTTGGCATGCTGATGATACTAAGTACTTTGTGACTTTTAATGAGTTTTATCAACCACTCAAAATGGGAGGACATGTCCTTATTAGATTTATCGGCGATGTTGCGATAACTGAGAGGTTTTGCCCTATTAGAGAAACAGATTGGCGCCATGTTAGTAAACAATTGAAAGTTGACATCGTAAAGCTTATTCGGGTATGTTTTTAGAATAAGCAGAGAGTTTGGATTCTGTTTTTTTTGTATTAAATGCCAAGAGAATAATTCTTAACAGTTTGAGTATCTTGTTTATTTCTTCTTTTCAAGGCTCGCTTTGTGATACCTGATGGAGAACTTTTTGACCAAGCAATTCTTAAGCGCACGGGTAAAAGCGTGAGGCAATATAGACATCACTTGAAGAAGATGCGTTTTAACCCAACGACTAAGACCAAAGAACAAATATACGAAGCAGTGCCTACTGGACATCCACGTGCTAGTTGGATTCATTTGGTTGATTATTGGTATTCCGAAAAGGGAAAGGTACACCCAAAAACATAAACCGTGAAACAAAGAGTTTTTCTCACCGCTTAATTTTTAGTTTTTTTACTTTTATAGCGAAAACTGAAAATGTCTAATATTTCACACATAGATATTCTGAATTCGGAAAAGAAGCACGTGCGAATCAAAATCATATGCATACAACGGGGCCTACCAGCTATGCTAACATACGAGCTGATTTCGTATAATATCTTTCTTTCAAACTTGCCATGTATATTCAGTTTGAATTGTACTATATACTGTTCTTATTAATTGTGTTATGTGACCAACATGAAGAAAATAATAAAAGAGAACCAAGTGTTTTGGAGATTTTCGAGCGAACTCATCGTAAGAAGGATGGAACATTTGTAAAAGACACGATGACAGAAGATTTCTTGGTAAGCATGTTATGTTTCCTTTTTTTTCCCTTGATTCCTTATATCCTTGCGACAAAGCCAATATTTTTCTTAATTTAAATTGAAACTATCTTTATGTAATATCATTTCTTAAGAGCTATATTCTTTTTTAAGATTGATGTAGATGCAAGTATTTATACCGCAACTGTCATGCACCCAACAAGTTCCAAATCTCGTGTACAAATCGAGAATGAAGCCTTTAACTCGGTAATGTATGGGAATGAGGTTCCTAAACGCCCAGTGGGTTATGGATATGGTGTAAACCAAAGTGATGTGTTAGGAGTACATGATATCTTAAGAAAAGATGGAATTAGTTCGGGAGAGAGTAATAGCTTAGCCTTAGATAATATGAAGCATGCGCTGGCTGATGTGACCAAGGAGAATAAAGTGTTGGTAAAGAAACACGAAGTTCTACAAACCAAGTGCGATGAGAGTAACGTCTTGTTAAAAAAAATGACGACACAGTTTGGTCAAATATTGGACATTTTTAGTACCGGAAAAGCTACGGCTGAATTTATAGGCATGGCAAAATCAGTCTTGAATATGGCTAATAAACAGGTATATATGCTTAATTTTTTTTACTTCTATTTTTTATTTGAGAGGGGGTTATTAGTTGTGTTATCTTTTGCTAGATTTACAATATATAAAGATATATATTGTTGTATATATCTAGCATTTTTCTCTAGTGACAACTTTGAGGTATGTGTCGCTGGATTTTTCTGCTATAAGAGTTAGCTTTGTTGTTGATCATTGTGCTTGGTGCAAATGTTATTTATTGTCTTATTACTTAATTTATGTTGCTCTCACACTATCATTATAGCATTCTTTACATCATATAACATATTGCACATATGAACTTCTGCTTTCTGAGTGCTGAACTAGACTAAACAAAGTCATAGTCCCAGTCTGATAATTGTTTTATGTTATCCCAGTCAAATATATTTTTATTCATACAAATTATATTTTGTTTGTCCATTATAGGTTTTAGATTTATCAGATGGTCACGATGCCAAGTTTGATTGAAGCCCCCTTTGACATTGCGCCTACATGTGGCTGAAGCCATTTTGACATTCAAACTACGTACTAAGTGTCTGGTGTAGCTAGTTACGTAGCATTATCTATGATTTTCTTTGGACAACTTTATGTTGGATTTTCAATTCCTATTATATTTTTTATTTGTTGAACTACAGAGTACTAGTTTTTAGTTGTTGAATTTTATGTACAAGTTTTGGGACGGAGATATTTCACACTAATGGATAATATTTATTTATAAAGTACGTGGGTACTTCATCATATATTGCATTTTGTTTTTTATGATCTATATTTTAATCTTTACATTTTTAGGAATTTAAATCTCAAAAGTCTAAGCGTCAGTTTGTGTCCGAAAAAAAGTGTCCAAAATTCAAATTTGACGACCAAAAGCGTCACTAAGGTTAACAGTTCGAAGCGTCAGTACATATATGTGTGACGCCTAATTCTGTCGATTCAAGTGACACTTAAAAGCGTCAGTATTTGTTGATGACACTAAAAAGTGTCAAGACTGCTGACGAAAAAAAGCGTCAAAAAATAATGACGGCCCAAAAACTGACGCTTTGAGAAAGCGTAAAAAAACTATAAAAGGAAGCTTTAAAGCGTCGAAAATCACTCAATAAAACGTTATAAAAATCAGGGATTTGTGGTAGTGATACTAATGCGTGAACCACGTCACAACTCAACATAGGAACAGTATAACTGACTGTCTAACAATGCGTGAACCACGTCACGACTCAACTCAAGAACAGTATAACTGACTGCTCAACCAATCGAGTGAGTAAGAGCAATCATTACAATATGCAAACATAGTGTTATAGTTCAACTAACTATAACACTACACATAAACAAGCACAGATGACTAAGGTTATAATATCTTGACCTATAACATTACACCTTAAAGGTCATGTTATAGTTCGAGTTACCATAACACCAGACACAAAGGCATATAATATCCAATGTTATAATGCCTCCAACTATAACCTTCACTTAACCCTAGTGAAGTTATAGTAACCACAACTATAACCTTGGCTAAGCTTGTTAGGTTATAGTATCATCAACCAAAACCTTCGCTTAACTCTGACAGAGTTATAGTACACCACCTATAACCTTAGTTAAGCGTGTCAGGTTGTAGTATCATCAACTATAACTTTCACTTAACTTCAGCAAAGTTATAGTACCTTCACCTATAACCTTCACTCAACTTTAGTGAAGTTATAACACTTCAAGCTTTAACCTTATACGTGCGAGGTTATAGTATCATCAACTATAACTCTCTTCCGTCACAGGTTAGTTCTCTATGACACCATCACCGAGGGGTCGACTCCATGGTACAAACCACCATTTCACCACAACGAGTCTTGTTATAATACACCGCAGTACCGCACGATAATGTCACTTTCAAAGTTATAGCTCAAACGGGTATAACTTGGGTAGCTTACATGCAAAGTTATAGTTTAATATGTTATAACCTTAATGATATAAACCAAAACCTTAATTCCTCAACATAATCAAACCTTAGCCTCCCCCACAAGGAGGAAGCCGAAATCCTAGGCAACGACAACCCCACAACCGCGCCACCACCAACGACGCTAGGGTTCGCGATTTGAATCCCTAGTTCGCACACCAAATGGATAATTGAAAATAGAATAACGACATAAATATTAAATGCAATTAAACATGTGAATGATAAGGATAAATAACCACATAAATAATTAATCATACAATCAATCATTATATCATGTCAATAATTCACTTTCTATAAACACAATTAAAGGAAACCACCTAGTTACCTTTTTAGCGTAAAATTTACGATAAATCCTCTTCTAGAATATAACAATCTTCCTCCGGATTGTCCACGAAGCCTTCACCATCATCATCAACACGTACCAACAATAATAACGATCCTAATTAATAATCTAGAGCACAAAACTATGAAAAGATGGAAATAAAATATAAAACTTACAATAATTGAAGAATAGATTGGGTAGGATCGATCTAGAAACGAAGATGAACAATTAATAATGAATAAATAGGGAACAAGGGGCACGAAAATCAAGAGGAAAGTGGATGAGACACACGGCCCAAGGGGAGGAGGAGAGGACAGAATTAGGTTTAGGGTTTTCAAATAAAAGAAAAGAAAGGAGGTTTAACTAGAAAATAAGCCCAATAAGAAATAATAAGGAGGATTTGACCCAACAATGAAGTTATACTAATATTAGGTATAACCAAGAATAATAGAATAAGGATTTCCGAGCAATAATTAATTAATTCGAATAAAATAAATAGCGGAAATTCTAGGGTGTTACAACATAATCCACTCGGTCGAAAAAGCTTTACTCGACCGAGTGCCAAGTACTCAGAAAGACGGAGTATTACAATATTTGTCTTGGGAATTATATAATAATGAGTGATCAAGAGGAAGAGCCAAAAACTTGTCAAGAAGGCCATTACGTGTTAAGACACGAGATAGCTCAGATGAACCATGTTTTAAAAAGGCATAGCTACCATGTTGAAAGACAGAGAAAAGAAGAAAGAAGACGTGGAAAGCAATGGTGAAGTGGAAGTCGAAGAAACACGATCAAGAAGTAAAACAAGAGACAAGGATGTGTTGGAGTAAGTGTCCTCAACAATAGTGCGATCACTTAATTAAATCTCAATAACAAGAATACAAAGGGATGATTAACATTATAGTCAACTGGTCCACATTAATCGGTACGATTGACTTACTAGAGTTTGACATTACTGTCGTATGACGGTGGTGATCAGTTGATCCCTCGAGGTCACAAAGAAAAGACGATTCCCTAATCAAGAATATTAATCTATATTATATATAAAATCCTGAAACCAAGGGACTTCCATGTAATTAAATAAAGTTATACAAATTAATTATACTATATAGTTTTTAATCGATAGCGCTGTGTGATAGACCTGATCAAGGGATTTCAATGTAATTATATAATTTTGGTTGAAGTACAAATTTAGAAAATACGAAAACATGGTGATTTTCCTTAAAATAAACATTCCCCACTTATGGTAACAATTAGTAGCATAGAATATACATTAAATTAAAAATTTATAATTATTTAACTTACACATAATATTTTGGAAACTATTAAATGGTAAATAAATCAAGCTAGGTTTCCAAAAGATATAATATTGCATAATTCCTTTAAATTAATTTAACATATATGTAATATATTTATGTAAATATATGAGCCTCTTAAAATTGCATGTGTACTCAAATTGCATGTTTAATCATCACCTATCAATTAATAGTAATAACTCAATTTAATAGTCAAAGTAACAATATTGAAACCGAGAGTAATGAAATTAATAGAACAACAACATGAGTAGTGAAATTTTCAATATTAATGCGTTATTACTGAAAGTATCAATAATTACAGTGGGAGTAGTGAAAGTAACAATAATTACGACGAGAGTAGGGAAAGTAACAGTAGTAATAACGAATGTAATAAAATAAACAATACTAACAATAAAAAAAAGTATATATGAACAATTAGCCGACCAATTGATTAAAGTAAAATATTAATAGTGGGAGTAATGAATGGTCTAATAATTGATTTTATCGTAATTTAAAGATATATTATAAGAAAATATATTGATGAGAAATTTATGAGTTATACAACTTTAAAGTATATTTAATTAAAATAAATTTTAATGATAAATATAGGTAGCCCGGGAGGAGCCGGGAACCAATACTAGTTAATTGTATAACGATACAAATTAACTAATCCCTTAAATAAAACAAATTTGTATAATTAGTGAGAATTATATCTTATTGTAATATTTTTAAATAAGATTCAATTTAGTAATCTAATTGTTATATTACTAAGAATGCTTAATGTTTATGAAACATTTGAGATAAGCATGATTGGTTGATTATGTTTACAATTAGTTGTAGATCATATTAACCAAATATGAGATGACCCATTTTATATATATGTGATTATACATTATTATTTAAAATGTTAAGTTTAATTTATTTTTTATGAAATTGCATTTTAATTAGTTAAATGCACTTTTATAAGCTAAGTTCATGTCACATGTCACATGTCATATATTTGACAATTGAAAAAATCACACAATAAAATGGATACCCATGTTAACATGGGTGCACTGGTTTTGCAAGGTGTAGGGTAGGGTTTAGGTTTTGATTAAATGTTCTAATCAAATCTTAAACACCATGATTACTACGCTAATGCCTATAGCCACCCTACCACCTTGTTAAGGCAAAAAGAAATGGCATGCCCTCCCTTCCCAAGGGGGATAAATAAGAGGATGTTTCCCTCTTGTTTACTAATTATTCAATCTCATAGAAAATATTTCTATCTTCATCTCACTAGAAAATATTACATGGTTAGAAACTTAAGAAGTTTCATAGAACTTGTGTTCAAGTATTAACACAATAATACTGGAGTGGTAATTAGAAACATGTTGTACTCGGTTTTAAGGGCTACTCATTTGCAGTTTTAGTAAGCTTACATTTGAGTGATAAGGGATAGTCTAGGACTCTAGGTGCATCACCAAGGAGAGTTCCTACACTTGGAACTAGGAAGTTCATCCATTTATCTTTAGCTCAAGAAAAAGTTGTAAGAAGGTGTCTTACACTTGTGCCCTTACACGTCCAAAACAACAATGCGAGGAACAATTTCTTTCTCCACTTTGTTTTATTTAGTTTGCATGCACTAGATCTTGGAAACTAATTAAAGAGTTAATTAGTATATCAAAAGAAGAGTCTTATGAGTAGGTATATGAACCTCACATGATGATGATGATCGTGGATTAAAAGTTGATATTCCAGAATTCAATGGTGACATGAACGCGGAAATGTTCATGGATTGGTTACGCCAAACCGAACGTAATTTTGAATATAAGGACTACGATGACAATAAACAATTCAAGATAGCCACTCTTAAACTTACCAAATATGCTTCCGTATCGTATGAAAACTTAAAAAAGCAAAGAAAGAAGGCTGGAAAACCTAAGATTGAGTCCTGGGAAAAATTGAAGAAGCACTTAAAGAAGCGATTCATGCCAAGAGATTACAAACAAGAGAACTACTTAAGGCTATGATCTTTATCACAAGAAAGCCTATCCGTGACTAATTATATCAATGAGTTCGAGAGGATGTCGATTCTTTGTGATCTTGATGAGAAAGAAGAGCTTAGGGTAGCAAGATTCATCGAAGGCTTAACACCTTCACTCGCAACAAGGGTTGAAATACACAAGTATGAAGGGTTTGACTATGTATGTTGTTTGGCTCTCAAATTCGAAAAATATGATAAGGCAAGGAGGTCTTATGCCTATTCAAAAGGAGCAAGTTCAAGTGCAAGTTCTAGATTTTATTCTAAACCACCACAAATCAAACCTAAGGAAGTACAAAAAGAAGAAGGAAAACCAACAACAAGGAGTGGGACCGTGGAGAACAAAGAAAGCTCATTGAGGCGTTGTTTCAAATGGCAAGGTAATGGACATATAGCTAATGAATGCCCACAAAAGCGCACTCTAACAGTCGATGAGTTATGTGAGCCTCATCCTAGACTTTGTGCTACCTGACCGTGAAAGAGAAGAGACGACAAGTGAAGACGAAGAAGAGGAGGTTCATGTGGTTGATCCTTATAGTGATAAGGAAAGGGAGACATTGGTGATTCGAAACCTATATGTCGAGGATACTAGGGTCGAAGATGAACAAAGGGTGCATATATTTCACACTCGATGTAAGCTAACAAATAAACTTTGCAATCTTATTATCGATAGTGGGTCTTGCACCAATGTTGTATCGAAGGATTTGGTCGATAATCTGAAGTTGTCAAATAGAAATCACCCTAAACCTTATCAGTTACATTGGCTTGATGGGAACAATGGAATTCAAGTTAAGAAACAAGCATTTATTTCTTTTAAATTGGGGCCATATGAGGATGAGGTGTGGTGTGACGTGATTCCGATGAGTGCTTGTCATATACTTTTGGGTCGACCATGGCAATTCGATCAAAAGGTTGAACATGAAGGCAGAAGTAATGTTTACATTGTGACTAAGGGAAAGGCAAAGTATCATCTTAATCCTTTATCATCAAAGAAGAAGACGCCTAATGCTAAAGGGAGTTTGTTCTTAGAAGCAAAGGAGGTCGAGGATGTGTTAGCTAAAGGAGAACACGCCTAGTACTATTGGTGCGTGGTGTAGCAAGCGAGTATAGCAACAACACAGCAATCCAAGACATGTTGATCGAGTTTGGTGACGTGTTTCTCGAGGAACTACCAAATGGGTTACCACATAAGCGAGGCATTGAACATCAAATTGAATTGATTCCAGGAGCTTCGTTACCTAATAAACTCGCTTATAGATGCAATCCCGAAGATGCAAAGGAGTTGAAAAGACAAGTGCAAGAGCTAATTGATAGGGGTTATGTGTAAGAAAGTTTGAGTCCATGGGCAGGAAATTTGTGATCCTTCACGATGGTCCCATTTCCCCTGAGAAAGAAGACAATCAACATCCGAATAGCTCTATTCTTTAGTCTGGTATTTAATAAGTTGATGGTTCTTATATAGTCATTCTCTCCCAAGTAAATGCTTGTTTCTAAATGGACTGTCCATTTCTAAGATATTCTTTTTATCCTTCCCCCTTCAAAAAATAAAAAAATTAAGACAACGAGCTTAAATCAAAATGTTGAAACGTTAATGTCTCCACTTAAACAAGTAATGCTTGAAAACAAAACCTGAAGAGAATGATATAATATATGTTAATATCAAAATAGAAAATATAGTATAAACGTAGAAATTACATTTATTTAATTTGTATTCATGTTATTATTATCAGGCATTGTATTTTTCAATTATAATTTTGGGGTTTTTTTTTTCCAGAAATTATCCTTTTATTTAAGGCCGTCATTGAACAACTACCATTCATTATTTTCTTTGCTTTCAACTACATTTTCTTTCTTCTTTTTGCAAAAGACTACCAAAAATTCATTTCCGATGGAAAAAAGTCAAACTTCCCGACGTTGACTTAACATTTTCATGTTGAATCTAACTCCCTACTTCATAAGTCTAATAATCAACGAAAAAGATTGACATAAATGAACATTAATCACTTTAATTTGCATCTCTCATACACAAATCATAGCTCTACTTCATGAAAATAAAATCACTAACGACATTTAGCTGAACATGTTATTTTATTTTTCAACAATAATCATCTATTATGGGCAAAATTAACTCCTAGTTGTTAGCTATTTGAAAATAATCATGGATTCACTCTTAGGATCCCTTGTCTACTATCTTATTAATTTTATTTTACCCACCATCTTCATCATGTACAGAGAAAGATGTACTTTAATATAACTGAGATGAACTTCAAGTTTATGAATCATGAGTAGTCAATACGGCTATCAGAATGAAAGTGCGGAGGTGAAGATGGCACTAAAGGTAACGACAGAAATAGAGAGGGAAATGGAGATGGTTGATGTGTTGCTATTTCTTGGAAGATACTTTTGATAAGGTGTTGGGTATGGAGATGAGGTTTTTCATATTTTGTTGAGTAAATAAAAGGATAAACATGGGTTATATGTGTGAATATGGGAGAAAATAGCAAGTCAGCACCTAAAAGTTGAAATATTTTTCATCGGAGGTGGATTTTTTTTTGTAGTCTTTTGCAAAAAGAAGAGATGAAAGGTAATTGAAAGCCAAAAAAAATAAAAGATATTTGTTCACAAATGACCCTAAATAAAAGGTAGTTTCGAACAAAAAAAACCTTACTCTATCCGTTTCGGTCAATTGTTGTCCTCTCATTTTGGCACAAAGACCAAGGAAAGTGTAGTGCACCATTTGTTGGTCTACTTAGTGAACGACAAGTAGACAATAGTCCCATTGGTAGGTCAAATTACTCATACAAAACTTTCTTAATATAAAAAGGACAACAAATAACTAACACACACAAAAAATTATAGTAATAAAATGACCGGGACAAGTGGAGTATAATTTTAGAGTTTCCAAAAGCAAATCTTGTATTTTTACATTAGTTAAAACTAGTATTGCTATTTGGTATAGCAAAAACGTTGTAGGAACTTCTAATAACACGTAGATTTACGCTTTTCCTACAAGAAAAAAGAAATCACGTTGAACGGTAGCATGGAATTATACTATATATATGTTCATTAGCCATGATAGAATTATGGAAACTTTCTTCTACTCCAAGCAAAACCTTGTACACTATATAAACCGAAAATATTATAACAATTAAACCATATAACACCACATCGTTTTTCTATATAGTACTCTGTATCAAATACTTCAATACGCAATTTATACAAATTTCGTTTAAATGAAAACAGTTAGGATTGTTATTATGGGCTTAAGTTTTATGTTGTGTTAGTCCCATATTATGTATATATAAATACCTTATGGTTTATGGATAATAGTCAAGAGAGTATCATTCCCAATATGGTATCAGGCCAATCAATTAAGGAAATATAAACCTAAAATAAAAATTATTCCCTTTCCCCTTCTGCCATGTCTCGCGATGCTATTGGTGCTCTGCCACCTAAACTCGAATCATCATTCCTCTTTTATCTCGGTCATCAAGACCGTCTTGGCGAATTCATAACCTATGTTCGTCTCTCCCTTAGCAACTTTGATAATTGGGCCCACTATATCAGTGTTACGCTTCGTTCGTGTCGTAAGTTTGGGTTTTTGAATGGGTCTATCAACTCTCCTATTTTGCCTGCTACTAAAGAGGACATGGATATTGCGCACTGTATGTTGGTGTCATGGCTTATGACAACTATTTATTCCGATGTAAAATTCGTGCTATTTAATTATGACAACGCTAAGCGATTATGAGATGATTTAAATGAACTATTTAATGTTGTTAATGGCCCTCGAATCATGTTACGGGTTGCTCAAATCATGCTACATGTGATCTTTTTGTGCTCCTTGATGTGTGTGAGGTCCCTCCTCGTCCGGCGGGTCTACCCTGATGGACAATGTGTCCTTGCTCATCGAATTGGGCGTGTTATTCTCACCTCATCTTTGACACTTGATCGTGTTCTTTATGTACCTCACTTGACTTGTAATTTGAAATCGGTATCTCAACTGAGCGATGCCTTACGTTGTGAATTTACTACTACCGCTCCGTCTTGTGTTATTCAGGCCCTACCTACGAGAGTAGTGATTGGCACGGGTGACCGATTAGACAGGCTATACTATCTACGATGCAATTCTCGGGTTGTTGTTGTTGTTGGTGCTATTGACACTGTATATTCGTTAGCTCGTTGGCATAACCGTTTGGGACATCCTTCGGATAAAGTAGTAAAACTTCTACCTTTTTTAGTTCTTCCAATAATAATGATCTGCCCAAACATTGTGAAGTGTGTCATCGTGCTAAGCATGCTCATGATAGTTTTCCGTTTTAGTCACAGTATTTAGTCTTTTGCTCTTATTCACTATGATCTGTGGGGACCATATGATCCACCGGCTCATTGTGGTGGTCGTTATTTTTACATTGGTCGATGATTTTTCTCGGGCTGCATGGATTTATTTATGAATGTGTTTGATAAATTCATGTGCTTTATTGCTATGGTTCAAAATCAATTCTCCGCCATTATCAAAATTGTTCGAAGTGACAATGGTACGAAATTTAATTGTTTGCAGTTTTATTTCCATAAACATGGCATTATTTTTCAGACCTCTTGTGTGGGTACTACACAACATAACGGATGTGTTGAGCGTAAACATCAACACATCCTTAATGTTGTGCATGCTTTACGTTTACAAGCAGGTTTGCCAATTCGCTTCTGGGGTGAATGTATCCTTGTTGTTGCTCACATAATTAATCGTTCCTCTTCTTTTTTACTTCATAGCAAAACACCTTATGAAATATTATTCCGCTCACCACCTCAATTTCATGCATTAAAAGTACTTAGTTGCTTGTGTTTGGCACATAATCATCGTCCTAAGGGTGACAAGTTTGCGAGTCGGAGTCGAAAGCTTGTATTTATGGGGTATCCATTTGAGAAGAAAGGGCGGTATTTATTTGAGCTTGAAAGGAAGATTTTTTTTGTTTCTTTGGATGTATTTCCGTTTCTTGACCCTGGAACTACAAATGTAACTCCCACCCCCTTTGACATTCCGTCTCCTCTGGTTCTCTGTGATAATACTTGTGATACTAACATTGATCCTGTCAATACCATCACACCCAAGAGCCCATCTGATGCTCCTCATAATACTGTCAGCCCACCTTCTGCCGCATTGAGCTCTCCTGCTTCCGCTGTGGTCGTCCCTGCTCCTGTTGAAAATGAGTTGGGTTGTGGCCACGGTATTAAGTACCCGTCCTCTAGACTCAAGGATTATGATGTTAAGGCATCTGTTTGTGGTAATATTCCGTCTGTTTTCGCGATGGTCACCACGTCTTCACAACTCTCTGGTATGTCGGCTTATCCTATAACACATTAAGTTAGTTCTGATAAACTCTCTCTGGCTCATTGTGCTTTTCTGACGGTTATTACAACTAATAAAGAGCCAAAGAACATTAAAGAAGCCGTGCAGGATGACGTGCAGTTATGGATGCGGAAATGTGTGGTTTAGAAGCTAATGATAGTTGGACCCTAGAACCACTACCCAATGGTAAGACTGCTCTTGGGAGTCGGTGGTTATACAAAATTAAGTATCCTTCTGATTCGTCCATTGAACGCTTGAAGGCCTAATTGGTAGTATTTGGAATTGTCAGGCTGAAGGCCTTTATTATGATGAGGCATTTGCTCTGGGTGCCAAAAATGACTACCGTTCAAACTTTCATTGCTCTAGCTGCGTAGAAAAATTTGGCATTGCATCAGATGGGTGTTCATTGTGACAACCCTCGCGATAGCGGAAATAAAACATAACAAGCACACAATTTATATAGCGGAAAATACGATATTTTTGAAACTTTTAACATGCCAAAAGAAAAGTACGAGGAATGTCAAATAATTACAAGCTAAAGTATAATATACTACAAAGAGTCGTAATCTCTCAAAACGTGATCAAATATCAAAGTTGTTTAACAAAACTAGCTAAGAAACGTCTAGGGGTGAATCGTCGAGGCCAACGCCCGCTATCTCACACCCGAACCCAAAAACAAGCAAAATCCATTCAAGCAACCTGTTCATCCATGAAAACATGAACGCCACAATAAGTGGGGAGTAACTCCGGGTTCTCCCAGCCATATCACAAATAACATACTTAAACGGAAATACACAAGTAGAAGCATAAATATATAAATATACATGTGAATTACGAGAAGGATAATGATATAGGCGCATGAAGTACAAAACCGTAATCATCAGATTATAGACAAACTCGGGGAAGACACCCTTAGGGAACTATATACTCACTAGGGCTTACATCTCACCGTTAGCGGCATATACTTGATAAGATAGAACTCGACATATAAACTGTACGCATCAAATTATAAACAGACTCGAGAAAGACACCCTTAGGCAACTATATACTCACTAGGGCTTGCATCTCACTGTTAGCAGCATATACTTGATAAGATAGAGACTCGACAAACAAACCACGGCAAGTCATCCAACGGTCACCAATAATCAACATATAAACATCCATCCAAACATTCGATTATAGTAACGTTATCTCTCACGGTTAATGACACCCATTAGCATCATGTACAATATCAAGACAAGCCAATGGAATCCCACGGGATAAGACATTTCCCGGAACCGTATACGATAAGACGTTTCGTATACTCATGACCTAGACAAACATGTTCACGGGATAAGACGTTTCCTGGAATCGTGTACGATAAGACGTTTCGTACACACAAGACTCTAATCCTCTCAGTAGGATGACGATAATAATAAGGTCCTAGTCTAAACTTGGCCAGACTCTTGGGATAAGACATTTCCCGATTCAACATGTGGTATGACGTTCCACATCCAAGACTCGATCATAAAAGACGTCGAGTACCCCAAATTTGGCTAAACCACACGAAAGAGGCGGAAAGAGATCTATAGTCAAAAGTCAAGCTAGTACGCTACATGCAATGACACCACCTCGCAAAGATACGACATTTGACGGCCTGGTCGATCAACGCATAACGTTCGCCTCCCAACAACGTCGTCATATCTCCACTAAAACATGCATACAAGCATTAAGGATACATCTCATCAATCCGACATTCCAGTCTAACGAGCAAGGAGGTATTGCTGAGGAATGAGAGTTCATAGCACTTAACGATTAGTGCTCAAATCAAAAGATAGGTAAAACCGACTCAAAGGGGGACATATCAAAAACCGTCACAAAACATGTGATATAAGCATCAAATAAATGTAAAAATGATAAACATGAGACAATACGTGATTACAGAATCATTAGACCAAGCTTAAGAAGTATAATGAATAAGAAACATAAATCTCATCTCAAAACAACAAGTTTGGAAACTATTAAAACAAGGGTCCACTTCAGACGGTCATAACAAGAGTTCTTGACATGCAAATGCATAAATTCCAAATGGATGAGATATATTATTCTCTTACGGTTCTGTTGAGACCATTTCTAAATTAGATTGGTTGATGATGCCTTAAGACAAATTAATCTTATTGTTAATATAATGTGTGTCTCTTAAGTTTTAATCTTATAGCTATGGAAGCTCAACTAATCGTTCAAGGTTGCACAAGAAGATCAAGAGATGAAGATCGTCATTGTTATAGTCATAGTGTTGTATAAGAGATCATTAAACTTGATTCATGCTAAGTACTTCAAAACTGACAGTGACATGTCACTGTGGTTTCTGGCTCTTAAATATTTCGAAAATATTTAACTCTTGAAAATAGTTTTCCAAACTTTTGATCAACATTTTACATTGCTAAATATTCTGGTTTGATCTTTATAAATGAAAGAAAGCTTTGGTTGTCTTGGAGAAGAGGTAGCTTGCACAAAAAGACATTTGCCAAAAATGGGTTGTTTACTTTTCTATATTTGGTCACTACCATTTATGGTCTTTCTTGATAAAAAACCTAACCTATTTTTGTCTAAAATGTGGCTGCAAAATTAAGTTACTTGTGCACTCATTTTGCTTGCATAAGGGGTCATGGTTTCATGTGCCTCAAGTAACCACCTTTATTGTTGTACAAGCTTCAATTATTTAATATTTTCTAACACTTGTGCTTCATTGTAGTGTGTTATTTTTAGTGTGTAGTATACTCTACTTTACACTATAAATACCACACTTATTTCATTTGAACAAGTGTGCAACAACAAAATATTTTCAAGCTTAAAAGACTTTGAGTTTTATTGAGTAACTTATCTTTGCAAAAATCATTTAACATTTCATACTTAATTGTTTTGCAAAATATTTTTCTTAAGTCTTTTACAAAGAGCTAGTTCGTTGCAACAAAGCATGTATTGTGTTCGATGATCTCGTGTTAGTACTTAATCGTTTTCTCCACCGTTCATTTTGTGAACATTTTGAGAAACACAAGTCTTGTAACAAACGAGTAGAACAAGTCTTAAGATAGAGTTATCTTGAGCAACTAGCAACTCGAAAGAGTTGGGGAAGTCTCTTGGCGGAGTAGCCTTGAGCAATAGCAACTCGAAAGAGTTGGGGAAGTCTCTTAGCGGAGTAGCTTTGAGCATAAGTCTTGGTGCGGAGTAGCATTGAGCAAATAGCAACCGGAGTAGGTTGGGGAGTTGTTTTATTATTCGGGGTCTTTGTTTGTATGAGTTTACGTCAAAGATGTTTAATAAGATAACGTTGGATGTAGGTCGCGGAGTAGTGACCGAACCAATTTAAAAAACATCCTTGAGTTTTGTCTATTTCGTTTTTAATATTTCCGCTGCATTCTGATATCACTGTTGATTCCACTGTGACATTTACTGGCTGAATCGTTGTTGAATACTTCTAACTTTCTAGTTTTAAGTGTCAACTTCTCCTTTCTTCTAAGTAGTGTCTTAGTGATCATAGAGTTTTTAAAGAAGCTTTAATTAAGCTTAAAATTTTAAATAGACACCTAATTCACCCCCTCCCCCTCTTAGGTGATCTCGCCCTTGACTCTTCAATTGGTATCAGAGCCTTGTGCTCTTGATATTGGTTAATTACCAAAGAGTTGATCCTATAGTCATGGACGGGAGACATACTAAGTATCCCATATTCGAAGGGGATAACTACTCATGGTGGAAACATCGTATGGAGCACTATGTCAAAAGCACAGATTATGAATGTTGGATCATAATTCAAAAAGGTCCCCTTGCTATAACGGTCACTAATGTTGATGGCACTAGTTCCGTAAAAAGTGAGGATAAGTATGTCGAGGCTGATTATCGTAAAGTCGAGAAAAATTCTAAAGCCATGTCCATTCTTCAATATGGCATCGGTGAACAAGAGATTAACCGGATTTCCGGATGTACCTCGGCAAAAGAAATTTGGGACACCTTAAGCCTTGCTTATGAGGGAACATCTCAAGTTAAGAAGCATCGTATTGACCTTCTCATGCAACAATATGAGATGTTCAATATGGAGCGTGACGAGTCAATTAATAGTCTTTCTTCACGTTTTTCTAGTATTGTTAATGAACTTAAGAGTCTTGGACGTAATTTCGAATCCGAGGACATAGTCCGAAAGATCCTTCGTAGCCTAAGTGATAAATGGCAACCAAAGGTGACGGCTATAGAGGAGGCTAAAGATCTATCCAAATTGACCCTCAATGAACTAATGGGCTCACTCATGGCTCATGAGTTAACTCTCATGAAGCGTTCGGGTGAATGCTCTAAAGCTAGAGGTCTCGCACTCAAATCAACCTCAAGTGATGAGGAAAATGATGGAGACGATGAGCAAGCCATGTACTCTCGTAATATGGCGGATATGATCAATAGTCATGATCCTAAGAAGTTCAACAATTTTAGAAAGAAAGCTTTTCAAAAGAAGAGATCATTTTCATCCGTTGTTTGTTTCAAATGTGGTGAGAAAGGTCATCTTATCAAAGATTGTCCTAAATGGAATGAATTCAAATCCAAGGATAAACGTGAGTTTGCAAAGAAAGAATACAAACACAAAGTCATGTCTGCAATCTGGGGTATGTCTGATTCCGAGGAAGAAGAGTCTTCCGAGGAAGAATTGGATGCCAAAGTTTGCATGACAACTCGTCTAAAACTTGATGTTCCCGAGTCTTCAAAGAGAGTGTCCGCAAAATGTCTCATGGCACATTCCGATGATTCTGAACATGCTTCCGATGATGAGGTAAATAATCTCAAGACAAAGGTTAGATCCTTCTCCAAAGAAAAGGTATGTTTGATGCTCGATGATCTACTTGACAAATGTCGTGAAAAGAATGAAAAACTTAACGCTATGCAAACTCAAATTGAGGACATAGCTGAAGAAAATGTTTGTCTAAAAGAGTGTCTAGATGAATTAGAGCAGAGTAACATCATACCTTCTCTTAAAAAGGAAGTCAAGAGATTAAAGAAAGAAAATGCGAATCTTGTTAAAGAGGTTAATCTGTCCAATGTCACTGTGAGTTCCACTGTGACATCTGCTATTCAAACTGAAAATGAGTCATTAATCCGACAAGTTGATAACTTAATCAATGAACGTGACTCCCTCTTAAAGAACCTCACCTCTTGTCAGAATCATGTTAAGAGTCTTGAAGAAGTCTATGAAATGTTGGTTGATGAGAATAATCATGCTAAAGCTGCTTTTGACAAAGTAGGACATCTAAATCTTGACCTTCTTGCTAAAGTTGAAAACTTAAATAAAGAGTTAGTGGTTGCAAAAGAGTTTTACAAGAAATGGGAAGGAAGCCAAGCTGTTTTAGACTTTCTTACAAGTCAATCTAAAAATGCTGAAAAGAAAGTTGGACTCGGTTTCAAGCACAACAACGTTCATTGTTGTGTTCGAAACCAAGACCCAAGCAAAACCGATTTTAGAAGAAGAAAGTACGTTGGCCTTCCCGAGTATTTAATTTGCAATTATTGTGGCAAGACCGGTCATGTGTTTAATGGTTGTGCTAAGAGATGGAATGACATTAATAAGAACATCAAAGTGGTTAAAAAGATGTGGATCCGAAAAGACTTGATTAATGATGCGATTCACAAAAAGGGGCCCAAATTTATTTGGGTTCCTAAACTAAAAGTTTGATTTCTTATAGGCATTAGTGAGAGGCCGCAACAATTGGTACTTGGATAGTAGATGTTCTCGTCATATGACGGGAAGTGAAAGCCAATTTCTCTCGCTACAAGCCTACAAAAGTGGCACCGTGACGTTTGGCGATAATATGAAAGGTGAAATTGTTGCAATCGGGAAGGTTGGTAAGTCATCGTCACATTGTGTCGACAAAGTGTTGCTTGTCAAAGGTTTGAAGCATAATCTTCTTAGCATATCTCAATTGTGCGATAATGGTAATATTGTTGAGTTTTGTGCTAGTGAATGTCGTGTACTAGATGGAAATACAAGGGAAGTTATTTTGGAAGGAAAACGTGTTAGAGACGTTTACTTGACTAATCTTTGTGCCTTGCCAAGTCAAACATTATCTTGTATGAGCGCTTTAAAGAACGAATCAAGGCTTTGGCATAAAAGATTAGGACATGTAAACGCTAGAACATTGAACACCCTTAGAAAACTCGATCTAGTAAATGACATTCCTAACATGAAATTCGACCTTAATAAATTGTGTGAAGATTGTGTTAAAGGAAAACAAGTTCGATCCTCCTTTAAATCCAAAAAGTTTGTTAGTACTTCAAAACCTCTTGAACTTCTTCATATTGATTTGTGTGGTCCTATGCGTATAAGAAGTACAGGTGGTAGTCGTTTTTTGTGTGTGATTGTTGATGATTTTTCACGTTATAATTGGCTACTTTTCTTGAGTAGTAAAGTGCCAAAGAATTTTTGGGCCGAAGCCTTCAACAAATCATGCCATATTTATAATCATGTTATGATCCGAAAAATGCTTAATAAAACTCCCTACGAATTACTTAAAGGAAGAAAGCCTAATTTATCATATTTGAAATGCTTTGGAAGCAAATGCTTTGTTCACAACAATGGAAAGGATAATTTGGGTAAATTTGATGCTCGTAGTGATGAGGCCGTTTTTGTTGGATATTCGGATCATAGCAAGGTTTATAAAGTGCAAAATAAACGAACTATGAAAATTGAAGAAAGTGTACATGTCATTTTTGATGAGTCAAATCTTTTTCATTCTAATGAACAGGAAGAGGATGATGAAGATGAGGACTTTGAGCTTGGAATGATTCGACATGACATGGATGAAGTACATAACGAGGAAGAGACCATTTCACAGTTGAATCCACTGTTAAATGGTGAGACGGGTCAAAATTCAGGGGGAATGAATCCACTTTCTGACCAAAATAAGGCTAGTACATCCAGGGGGAATGGGGAACCACATGAACTGAATAAATAACCAGAAACGAACCCCCATTCAAACTCACCAAATGAACCAGATGTCACTGTGGAACCCACTGTGACATCAGAACCCGAAAATGCCTCAAGCTCACAAATCGTACCTAGAAAGTAGAAGCACCAATCATCTCACCCCTTCTCAAACTTAACCAGTGACCTGAACTCGGGAAGAAAGACAAGAGAATCCCTCAATGATTTCTTTGCATTTCATGCGTTCCTCTCACAAACCGAACCGACAAATATCACCATGGCCCTTGGAGATGCAAATTGGGTGATAGAGATGCAAGAGGAACTTAATCAATTCAAGAGGAATGAGGGTACTCGGATGCGGATTACGCCGAAAGCAAGTATGTTAGTGCCGCATTGTGTTGCGCGCAAATTCTATGGGTTCGACAACAATTGAAAGACTATGGTAATGTATTCGATTCCACTCCTATTTTTTGTGATAATACAAGTGCCATTAACTTTTCTAAGAACCTGATACAACACTCGAGGACTAAACACATTGACATAAGACATCACTTTTTACGTGATCATGTGGAAAAAGGTCAAATTCGTCTTAACTTTTGTAGAACCGAAAATCAAATTGCCGACATTTTTACAAAACCGCTTGAAAGAGAACAATTCGTAAAACTTCGGTTGGAAATTGGTTTGTTGGATTGCGCATAATTCTATGAGTATACGATTTGCCTCAATGGTTGATTAGAGTGGTTGATACATTTAAATGTGTACATATTTGATTAAGT
>JAIUZE010010495.1:0-38685 GCA_022085475.1 Heliosperma pusillum
TTATGATAAATCTTTATAAATCTAAATAAAAATAAATCAAAAATATAATTTTTTTTTAAATAAAATTTCGGTCTTCAAAATTGTAAGACGAGTCGGGAAAAATCAACGAAAGTCAAAATCGACTAAAAAGTCGGGAAAAGTCAAAAATGACTTAAAAGTTCAGAAAAGTTTAAGACGACTTTAAAAGTCAAGAAAAGTAAATGACGACTTTAAAAAGTCAAGGAAAAGTCAAAGACGATTTAAAAGTCAAGAAAAGTCAAAGATGACCAAAAACGGTCTTTTCATGAAATCTCTCAAAAATCCAAATACGAACGCGGAATTTCAAAATACGACTCGGAACAAAAATTCCTATATTAAAAACTTAAGTTCTACTGAAAAGTATCCATAAGCTATTGCTTAAGCAAATTGAGTACTTTTCGGGTTGTTACAAAGTAGAAATAGAAAAATGGAGTAGAAAGTTTAACGCTAAAGACTTGAAATTAATTCTCCTATAATCATGCAACCCCACCATTTTGTTTTCCCCTAAATTTCAGGATCCAATCAAAATGCTTTAAATGTTTCTTCTTTTATATAAAGAAGATTAATAAACAATCATCATGGGCTTTAATACTTATGGCTCTCTTCTATGTTATTATTTATGGGTTATGCTCATTCATGGACATGATTTACTCAATCATGGACATGAATGCCGATTATACCCTTGTCCTTTTTACAACATATTTTGCAAAATCCTTTCATGAGATAATTAACTCCCTCATACTGCCGCCCTATCCTGCTGCCGCCTCCCCTCCCTAGACCGCACCACCTGTACCAGCCACCTGCATCGGCCGCCTCAACCGCACCACCTGCATCGACAACTGCAACAAAGCAGCCTACGTATTCTCGAAGAGCAATTGGTACAAAGCAGCCTACACACTCCCCTTCCACAACTGCAACAACCACCAAACGCCATCACGCCTGCCGTCACCACCACGCTTGCCACCACCACCACCACGAGAAACGCCCGATACAAGCCTACGTATTCACCATCAAAACGTCATACTCTAGCCTACTGCCTACCGCCGCCGCCGCAGTACAAAAACCACCATGGTCGATGTCATACTCTAGCCTACCACCGCAGTCGCAACCATACACCAACAACTCCAGCCCTAATTTCTACAAACTCTAATTTCACTAGTTTTAATTAGTTTAATCTACCTAATTTGATATAAAATAGCTAATTAAATAATAAAATTAAAATTATTAATTGATCCATATGAGGATTAGCGTCCATAGTTGATTATTTGACGGATTTGACTAATTTTGTGAGAAAGAGAGCTAGAGAGATTTTTTTTTTGGTTTTTGGGAAAGGGTTAGATATGGAAAATAAATGGCAAAAAGTCCATGAAATAGTAAAATGCGTCCATGAATGAGCAATTACGTTATTTATTTATATGGGACATTCTAAAATAGTTCACGGGAAAGACTAGATTGTATTAACAAGACAGTTTTGTCGCACATAAATTTTCATTTAAAACAGGTATATCAGTCTTAATTTTAAGACGGGTCAAGTATCATATATATAAAAGACAAAACCATGATGCATTGAAATTAGGGAAAAGGTTTGTCTCATCAATGTAAGTTGGGTGTTATTTGGCATGTTTTACTTTTAAGACGGATATATCATCTCTGTCTTAAATAAGACCTATTGTTTATCGCAAGATCATGCCTAGATCTGTCAAATGGGTTGGTACGTCAAATTTAAGATTAAAATATGAGTTGGATCATATACGGGTTTGGTTACAAGCTAAGGCCAATGATCAAGTTAGAGTCTGAATACGAGAAAAATTATGTTTTACTATTTTGTAAATTGGAAAAAAAAAAATTAACAAACTTAAATCAAAGTTGGTATTACTTTTTTAGTATATTCATTGTTAACATCACTTATTCTGAAGGAATTATAAAAGCTAAGGTATTTTAGTAAATATTACATTATTAAATAATACTCCCTCCCATCCACACCAAAGGCAACATTGGGCTTTTCACACTTATCGAGACGCGTTTTACAACGTGAATATCTTTAGTTACACATTATTAAAAATTATAATAATTTGATATTCTTATAGCATTCATGATGATGTATCAAACAAGATCTCGCATGACTATATTTTCTCTTATATATTAGGAATAATATCAAAGATTCTCCACACTCATGAATAGTGCAAAAAGCCCAATGTTACCTTTGATCTGGATGGGAGGGAGTATAAAATTTATATTATTTTTTACGATAACATTAACAATTTGCACGGGTTAGAAACTATTCAGACTTATTCACCTTCACTAATTTCTATTTATTTTCATCAAAATAATTATGTTCGATAGGTAAGTCATTTTTTTTAAGTCGTCCGAGTTCATATTTAGCTAACAAGAGGATATATCATACTACAATAATTATCTAGCCAATTGAGCCTGATGAATTATTTACGTTCATTGCAAATGAAATTTATAATTAAAATCCAGAAAACTTAAGTACGAATTTATAACTTAACTACTAGAATTGTAATTTAAAATTATTTTAACAAAATCTAGAGAGATTTCTTTATTTTATTTGAAAAAAATTATTTATGATTAATTTATAATAAAACTATCTTTTATGTAATTTTTATAGTAACCAATTTGAAAATAGTATACCCGTGCAATTTGCACGGGTTTAAAACTAGTATATACTAGTTTTACACCCGTGCAAAAATGCACGGGTTTAAAACTAGTATATACTAGTTTTACACCCGTGCAAAAATGCACGGGTTGTCTTTTAAACTTGTTATTTGCGAAATCTAAATAACGAATGAATAATTTTAATTAATAAGTAAAAAGTTTCGCTCCCGTTGGTGGATAGAAATTTCATAGTTTCTTGTTCAAAAAATTTATTTATTTATTTATGTTTTTTCATATTCCATTACCTGTTTGCCCCCACCTAAAATCTCAACCACTATCGCACACTGTATTTTGTACTATAGTGATTTCATAAATATGTTTATTTGTCCCTTAGTTGTTAAAAAAGTTGTTTAAGTTGCTTTAGTTATGAAATTGTTGAAATATGTAATGGCTTGAAACTGTTTATGGAACATATTCACGTCATTTCAGTATGCTCAACGTAATTATTTTTTATTTTTCAATTCATTTGAGTCTAGTGGTTCAATTTCAGTGTAAATGAATATGAAGACAAATATGAATGAGTCAATCAGGCCAGGTGCATGTGTGGTCATTTTGATTTTGCACGAATTTGAGTCCAGCCTGGTATTTTGAAGACATTGTGACTTTTGATTGGGTTGATATGAATTTATAGACTCAATGATAAGTAGACTATTTACCCGCCTATAGACATTGTGACTCGTGGGTACTCATTTACCCGTCCCATCATCTAACGACCAACTATTTACCCCCATATTGACATTATTATACACCTATGCATTAGAGATTTATAGGTTCAATTCGATTTCGTTTTGTAGAAATGAAGTATTATTTAAAGTATTAAGTATTAAAACATGAAGTACATAGTTTAAATTTTAGGGGGTAGTAGAAACAACTAAAATATATTCCTTTCGTTCCGGTCACTTGTTTGGCTTTTTTATTCTTTGTGATGAGTATTTTAATCGAAGATAGATAAATAATTGGGATGGATGGAGTAATCATTTATGCAAATAATTTATTTAGAGTTGTGCTTATAAAAATAATCATATTTATTTTAAGTAAAAATTTTTATCTCTAAATAAGTATTTGCGAATATTTATATTAGTGTTTCAAATAAAGTTTCTTTTGCGATACTGTATTTGTTTACATCAATGCTAGTGTTATGTTAATATTTAATTTATTTCTTGATTTTCAGCTTACAGATTGTTACATGTGTTTTATAAAAGCTACTCCATTTATTAAAATTATGTAAGCTTTTGGAATTTTTTTTTTCATACTTATTTTGATGGATAATAAACTGAGGTATTTTCACTAATAATTATTTTATCTAAAATTTTTCCAAATTTACGTTATGTTGTGATGATTAATTAATGTTATCAAAAAGTAACATTATTTATTATCAATCTTTTGACGTATTTGCAATTTGGATTTATACACAAACTATATAAATATAAATAAATATTCTATAAAAATCATATAGTAAAAGTGCTAAAAAAATTATATGTATGTGAATAATAAATTAGAAACGGACCAAAAAGGACTAATATAAAAATTGATAAAATAGTGTAAATTACCACTTTAATTATGCTAATAAATTGTCAATTTTTTTGCTGGCCCTACCACTTTTGTACAAAGAGAGAGAGACTAATATGCTTTAAGAAGGTGACGTGGGTGCATAGAAATGGTGGAAATGTTTGTGTTTTAATAACAGTAGGATAAGAGGCAAGATCCGGTGAGTCCACTCATATATTTGAGTCCGTGAGTCAAATATGAAGAATATGAAGAGCTGAGATTAGGCCACGTAGGTGTCAAAATTGAGCAAACAAAACCCCCTTATTTCCCCAGATTTCCTCTTTCTTTCCTTTTCTCTCTAAAAAAGTTGAACTCAGTAAACCTAACATTCCAATTTCCAAACATCAAATTCACTGCATCCTTCTAAAATCTCACGAAAATTATTGTTTTTCTATTTGATTTCAAGTGAATTTCAACTTTATTGAATATTCTCGGTTGATTTCTCTCCAAAACGTTGAGGTAAATTCGATTATGTTTATTTATTTATTTTTTGCGATTTTATTTGAACTTGTGTCCTATTAAATTGATTATTTTGTTAAGAATAATTGAATATATGATGCATTGAAAGAATTTAATAAGATTAAGTCAAAAATATTGAACAAATCGTTGAATGATTTGTGTTAAGTCATGTTCTTGGTTTAGATTTCTAATATCTTATTTATACTTTATACATGATTTCAAACATTTTTTTGGTGATTATATCATCATATTGAACTAACTACTATGATCGATTATATTTGTAGGTGTCTATTATATGATTTTTTAGTTTAATCACAAAAATTAGGGTTTCATATTGTTTATTTGTGAACTTAGGTTTTCATATTATAAAATCTAATTTGTTTGACATTGCAGTTAAAAAATTGATCCTAAATGTTCAGATACTGAGTAATAATAATATACATGTTACCTATGATAATGAAAGCTGATTTGAATAATTAATCTTTGTAAATGTGATATTTTATTTCAATAGTTGTGATATTGTTGTTTGTATAATGTGATATTGGATAACTGCGATTGAGTCTGAGTAATCTAGAAACAAAATTTAATTTAAAAGGGATATTCTTTGTACTATTTCCGTCCATAAGAAATTTACTGTGATGTGTTGTGATGGACCAGTTTGAGGGAAGCAACTTGAAACTTGGTTAGCTATTATAGTGCATTTCAATATGCTTATTATGCCGGACAAAGAGTAAATGAAATCTCTACAAATGTAAGTCTTTTTATCATTTGTTTTTTTTCTTTGTTTTAGCATCATTTTCCAACAGAATAACATCTTAGATCTATTAGTCTGATATTGGTAGAAAAGAACTGTTTTAGTTTTCGGAGGAAGTTAGGCTAGCATCTTGATGCAGGCTTATACATTAATTAAGCGATCATTCGTCAACATGTCAAGGGACTTCACTTATTATTATAGGCTTACACTTATCATCTATATCGTTCTAACAATCTATATTATTGGTTGATAGACCTAAATGTTGGAACCAGTTATAACTCTATACTAGTAACTTTTCAACCTTACATCAATGATTGATAGTTTCAGCGAATTAGAAAACAAATTAACTAACTATACTAATTGAGGTTTATTTGCATTTGATTTATGGAGGAGCTAATTGTGGAAAAGATGATAATCATGATCATGGATAAGAGCTCAAAACGAAAACAAGACGATACATGATTGTTGCAAGCGGTAGCGTTAGAAGTTGAAAAGGAAGCACCTTAAATGTATGCTAGGAATATGTTTCCAAAAAACTTCAATTGAAAGTACACTGATTTAAGGTTGGTAGCATAAGAAATTTAATGTAACTAGTGGTTCACTAGTTGTCATAAACTAGTTTTGCAGCTGGTATTTTGTGGTATTGTTTAATATCAGTAATGATATTGTGTTTTGTATATAGTGATATTATTTCTTAATATCACAAGGGTAAAAACAATATTTTCAAGTGTGATATTGTGTTTGGTCTAATGTGATATTGTTTATTAATGATTGTGTTATTGTTTCTCAATATCACAAAATTTGATTGGTATAACAAAGCTCTGAAATTGAGATATTGTTTTTGATTAAATGTAATGTTCATTCTTAATAGTTATAGCACTTCATTATCAAAAGGTTACAAAAGTCAATCCACTAGATATATGGCATATGGTGATATTACTAATGGCAAATCGTGATATTGTTAATGACAGAGGATGATATTGTTAATCCCATCGTGTGATATTGTTTTTGATAACGTGTGATATTGTTTCCAATAAAATGTGATATTGTTGTTATTAAACTGTGACATAGTTTCTAATAAATTCTAATACTTCTATATTTATAAGTTGTTTATTTAAAAGTGGTGAAAACATAATACAAATGACAAACATTGACAAAAATATGCTATTATTACTGAGATACTCAATAAGTTTTCTACGAAGAGGTACAGCTTGATAGAGTAACACAGTTCTGACAAAAAATGGAGAAATAATACAGAATTGGAACCACTTAATTGGTACGATGTCAAAGAATGAAAGATTTGTCTTTATAAGAGATGGAAAAAAACAAAAAAAGAGAAGATGATGCTCAGTTGATGATATACTATAAACTTCTTCGGCATGGATACAAACTCTTAACCAACCTCGACAAGAGAAGAGATCTGCAAAAGGATGAACAAAGTACAAAACAACATCTTAGTACCATCTTTAAGACAAAAGGAAATGCATAGATATAAAACCTCCGGGGTCAACCTCAAAGAAAGGTGATTTTCAGCATGCACATCATCATGTTGTATGCATAGTGGAGTAAGAACAAATGTAACATAAGCATAAGAAGTGTTATCTCCAACAGAGGATGAGGCAATATGCTTTAACATGAAAAAGTAAATTGGATTATAATGTTGTTCAGACTATGATATTGTTAAAAATAAGATGTGATACTATAAATAATGACGCGTGATACTAATTTACATTAATTAATTAAACCATAATGTATCACGGTATATTTTAGCCTCCGATACTATTAAGAATAGTGTGTATACTGAATTACATTAATTAGGTAAACAATAACATGTATCGACAGAAAGAAAAAACAACAAAGACAACGCAAACATAAATTTTTAAGCGGTAGTACTTCAATGCAAACATAACTCTGGACAAAAATCATGCTAAATATAGTGAATATACAAAAAGAAATAGGAAAAAAAACATGAACATTAAACGAGATGATAAGAATACATATATTAAAATAGTAGGAATCTATTTAGTCTGTGATATTTTTAAGAATAAGATGTGATACTACAAAAAATGACGTGTGATACTAATTTACATTAATTAATTAAATCATAATATATTACAGTATATACAACATGTTATACTGTTAAAAATAATGTATGATACTAATTTACACTAATTAGGTAAACAATAACGGGTATTTTCAGGAAGAAAAAAACAACAAATAGAATGCATACATAAATTGTTAAGCGGTAATACTTCAATGAAAACATAAATCTGGACAAAAATCATGCTAAATATAGTGAATATACAAACAGAAATTAGAACATTAATGTATTATAATATATTTCAGCATGAGATACTCTTAAAATGACATGTGATACTATTAAGAATAGCGTTTGCTACTAATTCACATTAATTAGGTAAACAATAACAAGTATTTGCAAATGGAAAAACAACAAAGATAAGGCATACGTTTATGAAAACTTGATAAAAACGCAAATCTGAACAAAAATCATGCTAAATAAAGTGAATACACAAACATGAATAGAAGAATAAAGGATAAACATTAAACTATCATCATTTAAAACAATATAGGAATCATAAAAAGGCGAAAAGAATATAAAACGAAAATAATCATAATGAGGATCAAAGCATACATAAAGAGATGATAAAAATACATCAATTAAAATGAAAAGAGATGATAATAATACAACGATTAAAATAAAAATTTGAATAATGATGATTAAAGCATACTTAAGTGCATATAATTTAAAAAACAATGACGAAATTAGAATTTCTGATATAAAGAAGAGTGAATATATAATACCTGGCTTTGCAATTGCTAGAAGTGATGAAGAAAATCAATTTGTATCACTTGCTTGATAAGAAAATAATTGATGGAAAAAAATTAGGTCTGGAATGAGGAAAAAAGAACGCAGGAAAAGATAAGAGAGAAAAAGAGTAGAGAGAGAAAGTGAATGAAAAAATGAATGGGTGACTTCATATTAGAGTATATATATCACGTTGTCAAATGACGAAAATACCCTTACCATAGCGTGCATAATCTCAGCCATTAGATCTCTTTGATCTGACGGTTGAGATTAGGACTCACGGATTCAAAAAGATATGGTGGACTCACTTGATCTTAATTATATATATATATATATATAGATAGGTTCTTATGAGTCCACCATTTTTTGTGAGTCCATGAGTTCTCATCTTAGCCATTGGATGAGGGAGATGGATGGATGAGATTGTAGAGACAAAAACACACTTAACACTAATCAATTAACTATGCACTAATTAATTAACTTTCTCTCTCTAGCCTTTAGTTAATCACTTTTGAGTTTCTGAGATTTATGAGAGTAACTTCAGCCCCTTTTTGTGTAACTTCAACTAAAGTGTGATTTCGACTATATAAATTTGAATTTATGAAACTTTAAGACAAATTTATGTCATATTAGACTTTTTATGAGTGTAATTTCAGTCATTATGAGTGTAACTTCAACCGTTATTTATGAAACTTCAAACTAAAATGTGATTTCGACTATATAAATTTGAATTTATGAAATTTCAAGACAAGTTTATATGACTTTAGCCTTTTTAGGAGTATAACTTTAGTCATTACGAGTGTCACTTCAACCATTATTTTTGTAACTTCAAACTAAAATTTGATTTCGACTACATAAATTTGAATTTATGAAATTTCAAGACAAGTTTATGTGATTTTAGCCTTTTTATGAGTGTAATTTCAGTCACTACGAGTGTAACTTCAACCATTATTTGTGTAACTTCAAGCTAAAATGTGATTTCGACTATATGAATTTGAATTTATGTAACTTTAAGACAATTTTATGTGATTTTAGCCTTTTCTGATTGTAACTTCAACCATTATTTGTGTAACTTCAAGCCTTATATGTGTAACTTTAACCCAAAATACAATTAAATTTTAGCATTTTTATGAGTGTAACATTTTACTTTTCTAGTGTGACTTCAGTCCAAACTAGTCAAATTTCAGTCCAAATCTCTGTAACTTCAGTCCAAACCTATGTAACTTTAGTTATATAACTTTAGTCTAAAATAGTGTAACTTTAGATCTAGAAATATAAACACCATAAAAAAATAAAAAAACGAAATCTAAAATAAAAAAATAAAAACATAACAAATTAAAAAAAAAAATATAACATAAAAAAAAATGTGTTACTTTAAGGTCATTTTGTGTTACTTTAATAAATATAAAACATACAAAATATATAAAAAAACTTCAGTCATTATATGGGTAACTTCAGTCATTATACGGGTAACTTCAGATACTAAAAGTGTAACTTCAGTCATTATATAAGTTTAAGGTCATTTTGTGTTACTTTAATAACTAATATGTGTTACTTTGATATATGTGACTTTAATAAATAAGACATGTAACTTTAATAGAGAATTTGTGTTACTTTAATATACAATATGTGTAACTTTAATAGAGGATTTGTGTTACTTTAATATATAATATGTGTTACTTTAATATACAATATGTGTGACTTTAATATACAATATGTGTTACTTTAATAAATAATATGTGATATTTTAATAGACGTCATTAAAGTTTGACCCACCTTTTCAGATCTAAAAAACAAAGAAAAACAGAAAAATAAACAAACCAAATATTTAAGCAAAACTGAAGAAGAAAAAGAAAAGGAAAAAGAAAAAAAAGAGAAATGAGAACCCCACCAAAACCATGAGAACACCACCAAAAGTATACCATTTTAAAAAAAAAATAAAGTGAAATGAGAACACCACCAAAACCATGAGAACACTTTAACTAATAATGATGTAACTTTAGCTAAAAATTTGAAAAATAAAAACAAAATTTTTTTAAAAAAAACATAGATTCAGAAAAATAAAAAGGAAAATAAAAAATTACATCAATATAAAAAAGAAAAAATGAAATGTCAAAACAAGATAGAGATAAAAAAAAAAAAACAAGAACTAAATTAAAATTAAAAAAACATAAGAAATAATAAAAACAGTAAATTCAACCATCAACAACAACAACCAAAAAACGAGTTATGGCAGATCTGAAATGGTGGCGGCCAACTCAACTCCCGCGACCACCTCTTTTCTCCTCTCCTCTCCCACTAACCACCACCAACACCCACCACAATTCGTTTCTCTGTTTTTTTTTTGCGGATCTGAAATGGTGGAGGCGAAGGCGGCGGCGTGGCAGAGAGGAGTGAAGGAGAGAGGACGACGACGACGGAGAAGGAGGCCAGCGTCGGTTTCTGGCCATGGCGGCGTCATTGTTTGTTGGTGGTGGTGAAAGAAGGAGAAGGAGGTGGTGGTTTGTTTGTGGTGGAGGAAGGAGAAGGGGGTGGTGGAGGCGGGGTTGGCAGGTGCGGGACAGGGTGGTGGAAGGGGGTCCTGGTGGTGGCGGCGTGGAGGATGAGGGTTTTCATTTGTAGATCTAGGTTTTTTTTATTTTGGTTTTTGTTGTTGGTTTTATTTGAGAGTATTGATGAGAGATAAGGGAGGTAGAGAGAGAGTGGGAGAGGTTAAAATGAGAGAAAAAGATGAGGGAAGGGTATAAGTATTAGGGTTTGGATTGGGTATGTATTAGTGGGTTTGATTAGTGGGGATGTGAGATAAGTGGATTAAACACCCACTAAGGACCATTTTCTTGTTTTCATCCCAACCCTTCATTTCCAAGATCCAATGGCTCACAAAAGGACATATGGACTCACTATTTCTATAAGGAATGCTCCTTTCTCTTCTCTCTCTCTCTCTCTCTCTCCTCTCTATTTCTATAAGCTCTCCTCTTCTCTCTCTCTCCTCTCCATCTCTCGTCTCTCTCTTCTCTCTCTCTCTCTCTCCTACTCTCTCTCTACTCTCTCTCTCTCTCTCTCCTCCGGTTCTGTGCGTCCCTCTTTTTTTTTGCGTCCATGAGTTTTCTCATCCTAGCCTTGGATGAGGGATGAATGGATGGATGGATTGTAGAGACAAAACACACTGAAAACCTAATCAATTACCTATACACTAATTAATTCACTAAACTTTCTCTCGCTCTCTACCTTTAATGATCACTTTGAGCAACTTTTGAAATTCTGAGATTTTGAGTGTAACTTCAGCCCTATTTGTATTAATGTCCACAAAATGTGATTTTGACATATATTTGAATTTATGAAATTTCAAATTGAAGTTTATTGTGATTTTAGACTTTTTAAGATGTAACTCAGTGATTACTAGTGTCCTTCACCCTTATTTATGTAACTTCAAACTAAAATGTGATTTCGACTACATAAATTTGAATTTATGAAACTTTAAGACAAGTTTATGTGATTTTAACATTTTTATGAGTGTAACTTCAGTCATTACGAGTGTCACTTCAACCATTATTTATGTAACTTCAAACTAAAATGTGATTTCGACTACATAAATTTGAATTTATGAAACTTTAAGACAAGTTTATGTGATTTTAACATTTTTATGAGTGTAACTTCAGTCATTACGAGTGTCACTTCAACCATTATTTTTGTAACTTCAAACTAAAATGTGATTTCGACCATATAAATTTGAATTTATGCAACTTTAAGAAAAATTTAATTAATTTTACCCTTTTTATAAGTGTAACTTCAGTCATTACGAGTGTAACTTCAAACCTTATTTTTGTAACTTTAACCCAAAATATGATTTAATTTTAGCATTTTTATGAGGGTAACATTAACATTTATTAGTGAACCTCAATTATTACTTGTGTAACTTTAGTCATTTATAGTGTAATTTTAAGTTTTAATCTTTCGTAGTGTAACTTCAGTCCAAACTAGTGTAACTTCAGTCCAAACCTAAGTAACTTCAGTCCAAACCTAAGTAACTTCAGTTATGTAACTCTTAATTGTGTAACTTTAGTTTAAAATAGTGTAACTTTAGATCTGGAAATAAAAACACCATAAAAAAATGAGATCTAAAATAAATAAATAAAAACTTCACAAATTTGAAAAAAAAAACAAAAAAACATAAAAAGGAAATGTGTAACTTCAGTCATAAAATGTGTAACTTCAGTCACTTTATGTGTAACTTCAGTCACTTTATGTGTAACTTCAGTCACTTTATGTGTAACTTCAGTCAGTATAACTTCAGTTACTAAAAGTGTAACTTCAGTCATTATATATGAAACTTCGGTGAAACAACATCACTAAACACAAAAAATGGTGGTTTTTTATATCTGAAAAAGTAACAAACACAAAAATTTTGAAATATAAAAACGAGATCTAAAAAATAAAAACATAGATTCAAAATAAAAATAAAAGAAAAAAATAACATAACACAAAAATAAAACGAGATCTAAATTTTAAAAAAGTGATAACTTTAGTTATTTATTGTGTTACTTTAACAAAAACAAACAGATCTGGGAATTTTTTTTTTAAAAAAAAAACAACGACAACCACCCACGACCGCCCCCTACTCCAGCCCCACACCGGCTCTCACCACAGCCTACCCACGACCGCCCCTACGCCCCACGACCGCCCCGACCTATCTCCAACACCACCACATAACAAACAACCAGAAAAACAACCACAACCCACCACCACCGACCCATCTCCAACACCACCCAACAACAAACAACCAGAAAAAGAAAAAAAAAAGAAAGAGAAAAGAACAGGGGGAAGGAGGGAGCACGGAGGACTGGAGGAGAGAGGGGTATGTATCGCGGACGGAAGAGAGGAGGGGAGTACGACGGCAGCAGATCCAGTGGCTGGTGGTGGCGTCAGGTGGAAGGTTAGTTGGTGGTAGATCTAGTTTTTTGTGGTGGTATTTTTCAGATCTAGTTTTTTTTGTTAGCTTTAGTGGTGGTGGTTGGTGGTGAAAGAAGTTAAGTAGAGGTGGTATGTCGTGCAGTTGTAGGGACCATATTTCTAGTTTTTTTTTTTCGTGGTGGCCGGAGGTTGCCGGATGCCGGTGGCCGGAGAAGTGAAAGAGAGAAAGTGAGGGAAGGAGTTTTAGAGAGAAGGAGGAGGAAAATTTAGAGAGAAGAAAATGTTTTGAATGAATGAATTGTGTGGGAATTGAGTGAGAGGAAGGGGTATTAGTAGTTTAATTAGTGGTTAATTAGCAAAGATGAGAGAGAGTGGAAAATTAGGCCATTAATCCTTTTTTGGGAGCACCAATCTCAGCCATCCATCCCCAAGATCCAAGGGATTATAAGAGGACTTATGGACTCAACCTTTCTAAGAGGACTTACATGATCCTTTCTTTCTCTCTCTCTCTCTCTCTCTCTCTCTCTATATATATATATATATATATATAGGGTCAGGATCCGGTGCGAACCACTAACATAATGAGAACCGTGAGAACTCTCACTAAATCTCCACCAAATCTTGTTTTGAAAGTTTTGATGGATCATTTACAATTAGTTTAGTTTATTCAATCAAAATATTTGCAATAAGTAAACAAAATTTATTGATTATATTAAAAAATATGTACTTAATGTACATAAATTCAATTAGGTAAACTAAAACTACTCTAAATGCATGAAAACGAGCACTAGGTGCATGAAAATTGTTACATGCATGAAAACAATTACTAGGTGCATGAAAATAACTAGCTCTAAATGCATGAAAATGAGTACTATGTGTATAAAAATTGTTGGATACATGAAACTGACTTCTAGGTGCATTAAAAAGATTAAAATTTGTTTTGACTCATTTTTTGTCTGTAGCTTATAAATTTTCGGCCAAGAAATATGCTATTTAGCCATAATATTCTACGCCGAATCCAAATATTTCGTTAGTTTTAAAAAATAATTTTTGAAAGGCGGAGTTCTCACGGTTCTCATTATCTTAGTGGTTCTCACCGGATCCCAATTCTATATATATATATATATATATATATATATATATATATATATATATATATATACAGAGAGAGAGAGATAAGTTCAGATGAGTCCACAAATTTGGTTGAGTCCATAAGTTCTCATCTAAACCACTAGATTATACAAGAGATGGATGGATGAGATTAAAAGCATTAAAGACACTCAAGTACCATTAATTAATACAAGATTTGAATTTTTGTAACTTGAACATAATTTTTGTAACTTTATGACAAATTTTTGTAACTTTATTATTTTACGAGTGTAACTTCAACTTTTGACAATGTAACTTTATCTAATTTATTCATTTTTGAGTGTAACTTCAACCTTTAATAGTGTAACTTTAAGTTAATATAATTTATTTTATATATTAATTTTAATTTATGTAATTTTATGAAATACTTAAGTAATTTTATTCATTCACGAGTGTAATTTCAGTCTTTTCCAAGTGTAACTTTAGTATTTTAAGGCCATTTTGTATATAAAAATATGAAACTATGTAATATAATTTCATTTTGAATATATTAAATTGAAAATATGCAAATTTTAAGTAACTTTAATAAAAATTTATGTAACTTTTGTCAACTGCCATTTAACTTTGGTCTAATTTTTGTAATTTTAGTTTAATTTTTTGTAACTTTGAACCAATTTTATGCAATTGTAGTCCAATTTTATGAAATACTTAAGTAATTTTATTCATTCACGAGTGTAATTTCAGTCTTTTCCAAGTGTAACTTTAGTTCTTTAAAAATGTAACTTTAGTCTAATGTTTTGTAACTTTAGCCTTTTAGTCTAATGTTTTGTAACTTTAGTCTAATTTATTGTAACTTTAATCTTTTAGAGTGTAACTTTAGTCCAAGTGTATATAATTTTAGTAACGTTAGTTCCAATCACCACCACAGTCCCAAACTCGCCGGAGAACACCACACCACCATTCAGCGACCACCACGACACTAACCACCACCAGAACACACCCACCACCACCACGACAGACCACGACACAAATCTAAAGAAAGAAAAAAACCCGATCCCACCAAAACATACGACGACACAAAGCTTAAAAAAGGGGGGGAAACGACAACCACCAAGACCCATACGACACAAATCTGGAAAAAAAAAAAACCACCACCACACACGGCCAGATCTGAAAAAAAAAGAACGACAACAACAAACCAACAACAACACCAACCCGTACCCACGACAACAACAAACCAACAAAAACACCAACACACGACACAAATCTAAAAAAAAAGGAAATGAGAGGAGAATGGCGGCCGAGAAAGAGGTGGCAGAGAATGAGGCGGCAGAAGGACTCGTGGAGGCGGCGGTTGTGGAGGAGAGGAGAGGATGAGAGGCGGGAGATCTGAAAAATACAAACAAGGAGAGGCGGCGAGGCGGTTGTGGGTGGCGGCCACAGAGAAGAAGAGATGTAAGTGGTGGTTGTTGGCGGCGGGTAAAGGGTGGCGGAGCAAGAAGGTCAACGACCGAGGGAGGAGAGAGTCGGAAATGTTGATGTAGACGACGGTGGCCGTAGTGAAAAGGTAGGTTGAGGGAGGGCGTGTGGCGTTGGGGTGGCGACGGTAGCGGTGGTGGCGGGCGGCAACATGTAGAAGATTTTGGGAAATGAGTTGAGAGAGAAAGAAGAGAGGGAGAGGGGAGGCAGATTATGTGAGAAACGCTTAGGGTTTTGGTGGGTTGGGAAGCTTTTATTCTTAGGTCTTCAGATTTGTTTTAATCTTGACCCTTGGTTTGTTTGATCCAATGGTGTAGATTAGGACTTAGGGTCTCAACTAAAAATGATGGACTTACATTATCTCATTTATATATATATATATATATATATATATATATATATATATATATATATATATAGAAAGGATCATGTAAGTCCTCTTAGGAAAGGTGAGTCCATAAGTCCTTTTATAGGCCCTTGGATCTTGGAGATGGATGGCTGAGATTGAAGCTCTCAAAAATGGATTAGTGGGCTAATTTTTCACTCTCTCTCATCTTTATTAATTAACCACTAATCCCATATTAATTCAATATATAAGACTTTCAACTCAACCACTTCTCTCTCATCCCACATAATTTCATTTCTCCATCTCTCTCTAAAACCCAAAAAAATCAAAACTCAAACACTTCAAAACCCAAAAACTTCAAAAACCCAAACAATTCATAAACATTCATCACCTTCTTTCATCTCCCACCTCCGGCCACCATCGGCCGCCGGCCAAAAAAAAAAAATTTTTTTTTTTTTTTTCAAATTTTCTTCTTTCCGCTTCGTCTCCACCGCACATGTTCCTCGCCGTGCCTCCTTCTCGCCGCCTTCTCCTGCCGCCTCTTCTCTTCTTCTTCTTCTTTTCTCTTTTTTTCTTTTTTCAGATATGCACCATTCTTTTTAGATCTTGTTTTTTTCTTTTTTTTCTTATCTGTTCTTTCATGTCGTCTCTTCACCACCCTTTTTTTTTTTGAATCTATGTTTTTATTTTGTTAGATCTCGTTTTTATATTTCAAATTTTTTATGTTTGTTACATTTTTGTGGTTAGTAGTGTTGTTTTACTGAAGTTTCACATAAAATGGCTGAAGTTTCACATAAAATGACTGAAGTTACACTTTTATTAACTGAAGTTACAAATGAGTGAAGTTACACATTTTTTTTACTGAAGTTTCACATAAAATGACTGAAGTTTCACATAAATTGACTGAAGTTACACTTTTATTAACTGAAGTTATAAATGACTGAAGTTACACATTTTTTTCACTGAAGTTACACATTTTTTCACTGAAGTTACACATTTTTTTCACTGAAGTTTTTTTTTCCTGAATACATGTTTTTATTTTTTAGATCTCGTTTTTATTTTTATGTTACACATTACTTTTTCAGATCTAAAACCACAAGTTTTTTTTGTGCTTATTGGTGTTGTTTCACTGAAATTTCACATATAATGACTGAAGTTTCACTTTTAGTAACTGAAGTTACTCATATAATGACTGAAGTTACACTTTGCTTAAGTTACACATTTATATGTTTTATATTTTTTTGCTTAAGTTATACATTTCACATTTATATTTTATATGTTTTAAGTTACACAGTATGATTTTGCTTAAGTTACACTATTATGTTTTGATTTTAGTATGATTGATGGTATTTTTGGACTGAAGTTACACTATTTTGGACTGAAGTTACACTAATAATGACTAAAGATAACATGTCTTAAAATTACATTATTAAAAATTGAAGTTACACTTTTAAGGACTGAAGTTACACTTTTAGGGACTGAAGTTACACTATTAAGATACTGAAGTGATACTATTAAGAGATTGAAGTTATGCTTGAAGTTGTACAATTAAGAACTGAAGTTATATTAGTAAGGACTAAAGTTACCAAAATATGCCTTAATGTTAAATCAATTTAAATTAAAATTTTCAAATGGCTAAAGTTACCTAAACATGTTTTAAAGTTACATACATATGTCTTAAAATTAAAGTTACACAAATACGGTTTGAAGTTACACTTGTAAAGACTGGAGTTAGACTCATAAAAAGGTTCAAATCATATAAATTGTCTAAAGTTAAAAAATTCAAATTTGTACCGTCGAAATCATATTTTAGCTTGAAGTAACACAAATAATGGTTGAAGTTACAATCAGAAAAGACTAAAATCACATAAAATTTTCTTAAAGTTACATAAATTCAAATTTATTTAGTCGAAATCACATAAAATTTTCTTAAAGTTACATAAATTCAAATTTATTTAGTCGAAATCACATTTTAGCTTGAAGTTACACAAATAATGGTTGAAGTTACACTCGTAGTGACTGAAGTTACACTCATAAAAAGGCTAAAATCACATAAACTTGTCTTGAAGTTTCATAAATTCAAATTTATGTAGTCGAAATCACATTTTAGTTTGAAGTTACATAAATAATGGTTGAAGTGACACTCGTAATGACTGAAGTTACACTCATAAAAAGTCTAAAATCACATAAACTTGTCTTGAAGTTTCATAAATTCAAATTTATATAGTCGAAATCACATTTTAGTTTGAAGTTACACAAATATGGGCTGAAGTTACACTCACAAATCTCAGAAATTTAAAAGTGCTCAAAAGTGATTAACTAAAGGCTAGAGAGAGAAAGTTAATTAATTAGTGCATAGGTAAATGATTAGTGTTAAGTGTGTTTCTGTCTCTACAATCTCATCCATCCATCTCTCTCATCCAAAGGCTAAAATGAGGACTCATGGACTCACAAAAAATGGTGGACTCATAAGAACCTATCTATATATATATATATATATATATATATATATATATATATATATATATATATATATATATATATAGAGAGAGAGAGAGAGAGAGAGAAAGGTTCAAATGAGTCCCTTATATCTTTTCAGTCCATAAGTCCTCCTATGAGCCTTTAGATCCTTCAATATGGATGGTTGAGATTAGAAGCAAAAAGTAACCAATACACTAATCTATTCTTTAACCACTAATTAATTGTCTTTCTCTCTCTAGCTTAAAGTTGATGACATTTTAGCATTTTAGGGTGAGACTTTTGTTTTCAAGTATAAATTTTGTTATTCTACGAGTGTACAGTTTTACAAGTGTAACTTTTATCTTTTACGAGTGTAACTTTAATTAAAAAAAAGTGTAACTTTATACTAAAAAGTTATTTTACGCCAAGTTTTTGACATTTTACGTATTTCTAGAAGTAACTTTAACCTTTTACAAGTGTAACTTTAATCCAAAATAGTATAATTTGATACTAAAAAATAATTTGAAGACACGTTTTTGACATTTTACGTATTTTTAGAGTGTAACTTTAATCTTTTACAAATGTAACTTTAATCCAAAATAGTATAATTTGATACTAAAAAATAATTTGAAGACACGTTTTTGACATTTTACCTATTTTTAGAGTGTAACTTTAACCTTTTACAAGTGTAACTTTAATCCAAAATAGTGTAGCTTTATGTTAAAAAGTAGTTTTAAGGAAATTTTTTTACATTTTACGTATTTTTAGAGTGTAACTTTAACCTTTTGCAAGTGTAACTTTAATCCAAAACAGTGTAACTTTATAATACAAAGTGAGTTTAATATGTTTTTAGAGTGTAACCTTTACCCAAAAATGTGTAACCTTATCCTAAAAAATGATTTCAAGACAAGTTTTTGACATTTTTTCATATTTTACAGTGTAACTTTAGCCTTTTACAAGTGTAACTTTAATCCTCAATTATGTAATTTTATTTTACAAAGTAATTTTAGGGCATCCTATTTTGAAATTTTGAAATTTTAACCAATTTAAAGTTTAACTCTAGTCTTTTCAGAATGTAACTTTAGTATATTGAGAGGGTAACTTTTGTTCATTGGAGTGTAACTTTAGTCCATTGAGGGTGTAACTTTTAATCATTGAAAGTGTAACTTTAGTCCATTTGAGTGTGTAACTTCAGTCCATCAACAACCTATGTCCTTGTCACCAATAAAACTAAATAAACAGCCAATAATAACAACCACAAATATTTTTGTCACTTAAAAAACGAGATAATACGATTTTTTTTAGAAATCTACTTCTTATTTAGTAGATCTAAAATTAAGATTAAATAAAAAAGAAAAAAAGGTAGATCTAAAAAATGTGTTAATTAGTTTTTCGAAATTATTGTTAGTAGATTCAAAAGTGGAGGAAAAACGGAAAAAATAAATAAATAATACTAAATCTGAAAAGTGGAAGAAAAAGAAAAAGAAAATAGAAAGAAAAAACGAATCTGAAACCCACTAGCCACAACCACCGCACGACCCCTTGACTGTCCCACCAACCACCGCCACCTCTGACACCACCAAAACAGATCTGGGACAATAAAAAAACAGAAAGAGGAAGAATAGAGAGGTGGAAGGCGGTCGAAGGCGGCGGAAGGAGGTACGGGCGACAGACGGTGGAGGGAGGAGGAGGCAGCGTCGTGGGGTGGGGGGAAAAGGTGGGGCGTGGGAAACGCGTTGAAGAGGCGGGGAGAGGGAGGTGCGGCGGTTGTGGTGGTGGAGGGTGGAGGGAGGGGTAGATCAAGGTTTTTTGTGTTTTGTTTTTCAGATTTGTTTTTTTTTTGTGGTTGTTCTTGGTGGTGGTTGTTGTGGTAGGATGAGGGCTTGTAGTGGTGAGAGGGCGGTGGCCGGCGTCCGGTGCCTGAGGAGGGAGGGAGGGTATTTTTTTTTTTGGTTTGGTTGGTTGGTTTGAATTTAGAGAATAGGAGAGGATTTTTTTAGAGAGAAGGAGGAGAGCTTTTCTTAGAGAGAAGGAAGAAAGTTTGATGAATGAATTGTGTGATATAAGTGAGTTGGAGAGGGGGATGCATTAGTGGCTTAATTAGGGTGGTAGTGAGAGAAATAGATTAAACACCTCATTAATGACCATTTTCTTATTTTCATCTCAACCATCCATCTCCAAGATCCAATGGCCTACAAAAGGACTCATGGACTCAAGGAAATAAGGTGGACTCATTTTATCCTTATTCTATATATATATATATATATATATATATATATATATATATATATATATATATATATATATATATATATATATATATATAGAGAGAGAGAGAGAGAGAGAGAGAGAAAGGATCATGTGAGTCCTTATAGAAATAGTGAGTCCATAAGTCCTTTTGTGAGCCATTGGATCTTGGAAATGAAGGGTTGAGATGAAAACAAGAAAATGGTCATTAGTGGGTGTTTAATCCACTTCTCTCACATCCACACTAATCAAACCCACTAATACATCTATCCCTCTAACACACTTTTTTCACACAATTCAATTCATTCAAAACACCCCCTCCTTCTCTCTAAAAAAATACTCCTCCTTCTCTCTAAAACACAATCCTCTTTTCTCTCTAAATTCAAACAACCACCAAAACCAACAAAAACAAAAAACCTAGATCTAAAAAAAAACTCCTCTCTTCTTCCTCACAATGGCCTCTGCCGACCACCTCACCACCGGCCCACATGTACCTTGACACTGCCGGCCTCGCACGTCCCCTGCCTCCGCCGGCGTCCCACGTCTCCTGCAACCGCCGGCCTCCCTCGTCCCTTGCCACTCCCTGCCTCCCGCCAGTACTTCCTCCACTAACTCCCGGCCTCCCGTCCTCCCTCCTTTCTTCCACCTTGCTCATTGCTCCCGGGCTCCCTCCCTCCCTCCACCTTTCTTCCACCTTGCTCCCGGCCTCCCTCCCTCCTTCCCGACGACCTACATACCACCACCACCGACACTTTTTTTTTTCTCTTGCTCATTGCTCTTATGTTGGCAGCGTCGGGGTGAGGGTGGGGCTGGTGTGGGGTCAAGGTGGTGGTGGTTGTTGTTCTTGTGTTGTTGTTTATGTTAAAATTTTTTTTTTTTTTTGTTGTTTAATTTTCAGATCTGTTTTTATTATTAAAGTAACACATATTATATATTAAAGTAACACAAAATAACCTTAAAGGTTACACTTGTTGATATTATTAAATTAACACACATTATTTATATCGTCTTTTTTTTTTTTTTTTTCAGATCTGATTAAAGTAACACACTTTTTTAAAAATTAGATCTTGTTTTTTTATGTGTTGATGTTAATTTTTCTTTTTTCTTTTGAATCTATGTTTTAGTTTTTAGATCTCGTTTTTATATAATGACTGAAGTTACATATTTAATGACTGAAGTTACACATTTTTGTACTGAAGTTATACATATTTTTTTGTGGTTAATGTTGTTTTACTGAAGTTTCACCTATAATGACTGAAGTTACACTTTTAGTAACTGAAGTTACCCATATAATGACCGAAGTTACCCAGTTTTTTTTTTGCTGAAGTTACACTTTTTTTAATATGTTTTATGTTTTTTTTTTCGAATTTGTTATGTTTATTTTAATTTTGTTATTTCTTATAGTTTTTTATGTTTAGATCTGATTTTTTTGAGTTACACTTTTAAGGCTTGAAGTTACACTTTTAAGGCTTGAAGTTACACTTATAAGGCTTGAAGTGACACTATTAAGCCTTGAAGTTACATTTTTAAATAATAAAGTTACATTATTAAAAACTGAAGTTTTTATGTTTTTATTTTTTAGATCTCATTATGATTTTGCTTAAGTTACACTATTATGTTTTGATTTTAGTATGATTGATGGTGTATTTGGACTGAAGTTACACTATTTTGTATTGAGGTTACATTATTTTGGACTGAAGTTACATTATTTTGGACTGAAGTTACACTATTTTGGACTGAAGTTACACTAGTAATGACTAAAGATAACATGTCTTAAAATTTCATTATTAAAAATTGAAGTTACACTTTTAAGGATTGAAGTTACACTTTTATGGATTGAAGTTACACTATTAAGACACAGAAGTTATACTATTAACAGACTGAAGTTAAGCTTCAAGTTGTAAAATTAAGAACTGAAGTTATATTAGTAAGGACTAAAGTTACCAAAATATGCCTTAAAGTTAAAACAACTTAAATTAAAATTTTCAAATGACTAAAGTTACATAAACATGTCTTAAAGTTACATACTTATGTCTTAAAATTAAAGTTACACAAATACGGTTTGAAGTTACACTTGTAAAGACTGGAGTTACACTCATAAAAAGGTTCAAATCATATAAATTGTCTTAAGTTACAAAAATTCAAATTTGTACCGTCGAAATCATATTTTAGCTTGAAGTTACACAAATATTGGTTGAAGTTACCATCAGAAAAGGCTAAAATCACATAAAATTGTCTTAAAGTTACATAAATTCAAATTCATATAGTCGAAATCACATTTTAGCTTGAAGTTAAACAAATAATGGTTGAAGTGACACTCGTAATGACTGAAGTTACACTCATAAAAAGTCTAAAATCACATAAACTTGTCTTGAAGTTTCATAAATTCAAATATATATAGTCGAAATCACATTTTAGTTTGAAGTTACACAAATATTGGCTGAAGTTACACTCACAAATCTCAGAAATACAAAAGTGATCAAAAGTGATTAACTAAAGGCTAGAGAGAGAAAGTTAATTAATTAGTGCATAGGTAAATGATTAGTGTTAAATGTGCTTTTGTCTCTACAATCTCATCCATCCATCTCCCTCATCCAATGGCTAGGATGAGGACTCATGGACTCAAAAAAAAGGATGGACTCATAAGAACCTATATATATATATATATATATATATATATATATATATATATATATAGAGAGAGAGAGAGAGAGAGAAAGGATCATGTAAGTCCTCTTAGGAAAGGTGAGTCAATAAGTCCTCTTATAGGCCCTTGGATCTTGGAGATGGATGACTGAGATTGAAGCTCTCAAAAATGGATTAGTGGGCTAATTTTTCACTCTCTCTCATCTTTATTAATTAACCACTAATTCAATATATAAGACTTTCCACTCAACCACTTCTCTCTCATCCCACATAATTTCATTACTCCATCTCTCTCTAAAACCCAAAATAATCAAAACCCACAAAAATTAAAAACACAAAAAATTCAAAACCCAAGTAATTCATAAACATTTCTCACCTTCTTTCATCTCCCACCTCCGGCGACCATCGCCGGCCGTCGACCACCGCCACCGGCCACGGCCGGCCGCCGGCACCGGCCACCGGCACCGGCCACGGCCACCGACACCGGCCACTGGCCAAATTTAAAAAAAAAAAAAACTTTTTTTTTTAATATCTACTTCCTTCCGCTTCGCCTCCACCGCACCTCCTTCTCGCCGTGCCTACTTCTCGCCGCCCTCTCCTACCGCCTCCTCTCTTCTTTTTTTTTTTTTTTTTTTTTTTCTTTTTTAAGATTTGTACCCTTTTTTTTAGATCTTGTTTTTTTCTTTTTTTCTTATCTCTTCTCTCTTGCCGTCCCTCCACCATCTTTTTTTTTAATCTATGTTTTTATTTTTTAGATCTCGTTTTTATATTTCAAAATTTTATGTTTGTTACTTTTTTGTGGTTAGTACTGTTGTTTCACATAAAATGACTGAAGTTACATTTTTATTAACTGAAATTACTTATATAATGACTGAAGTTACACATTTTTTTCACTGAAGTTACACATTTGTTCACTGAAGTTACACATTTTTTCACTGAAGTTTTGTTTCTGAATATATGTTTTTATTTTTTAGTTCTCGTTTTTATTTTTATTGTTTAGATCTCGTTTTTATTTTTATGTTTGTTTCCTTTTTTTAGATCTCAAAAATCACCATCTTTTTTTTTGTGGTTAGTGGGTTGTTCACTGAAGTTACGCATATAATGCTTGAAGTTACACATATAATGACTGAAGTTACACTTTTAATAACTGAAGTTACACATATAATATGACTGAAGTTACTCATTTTTTTTTTCAAATTTCTTATGTTTTTATTTATTTATTTTAGATCTCGTTTTTTTATAATAACACCCATTTCTAGATCTACTTTTTATTTTTTCAGATTTACTTTTAATTTTTAATTTTCTTTTGTTGATGATATTTGTCCTATTTTCGTTTGTCATCTTTTTTGTTTTGTTTTAGTTGATTGATGTTGTTTAATGACTGAAGTTACACCATTTTAGACTGAAGTTACACCAATTTGGACTGAGTTACACCATTTTAAACTGAAGTTACACCATTTTGGACTGAAGTTACACCATTTTAAACTGAAGTTACACCATTTTGGACTGAAGTTACACCATTTTAAACTGAAGTTACAACATTTTGGACTGAAGTTACACCATTTTAAACTGAAGGGACTAAAGTTACACTAGGAATGACTAAAGTTACATAGTAGTAAGGACTAAAGTTACCTAAACATGTCTTAAAGTTACATGAATTCAAATTAAAATACACAATCACATTTAGTATAAATGACTGAAGTTACCTAAAAATGACAAAAGTTACCTAAACATGTCTTAAAGTTACACATATATGTCTTAAAATTAAAGTTACACAAATAAGGTTTGAAGTTACACGCGTAAAGACTAAAGTTGCATCCATAAAAATGTTAAAATCAGATAAATTGTCAAAGTTACAAAAATTAAAATTTATATAGTCGAAATCATATTTTGGGTTAAAGTTACAGAAATGAGGGTTGAAGTTACACTCGTTATGACTGAAGTTACACCCATAAAAAAGCTAAAATCATATAAACTTGTCTTAAAGTTACATAAATTCAAATTTATATAGTTGAAATCACATTTTAGTTTGAAATTACGCAAATAAGGGTTGAAGTGACACTCGTAATGACTGAAGTTACACTCATAAAAAGGCTAAAATCACATAAACTTGTCTTAAAGTTTCATAAATTCAAATTTATGTAGTCGAAATCACACTTTAGTTTGAAGTTACATAAATAATGGTTGAAGTTACACTCGTAATGACTGAAGTTACAATCAAAAAAAGTCTAAAATCACATAAACTTGTCTTGAAATTTCATAAATTCAAATTTATATAGTCGAAATCACATTTTAGTTTGAAGTTACACAAATAGGGGCTGAAGTTACACTCATAAATATCAGAAACTCAAAAGTGCTCAAAAGTGATTAACTAAAGGCTAGAGAGAGAAAGTTGATTAATTAGTGCATAGGTAAATGATTAGTGTTAAGTGTGTTTTTGTCTCTACAATCTCATCCATCCATCTCCTTCATCCAATGGCTAGGATAAGGACTCATGGACTCAAAAAAAAGGATGGACTCACAAGAACCTATCTCTATATATATATATATATATATATATATATATAGAATTGGGATCCGGTGAGAACCACTAAGATAATGAGAACCGTGAGAACTCCGCCTTACGAAATTTATTTTTAAAAAATAAGGACATTTTTGCGTTTGGCGTAAAATTTTATAGCTAACATACATCTTGGTCGATAAAATATAGGTTACTGACGGAAATTGGGGTGAAATACGATTTATTAATTTTCATGCACCTAGTAGTCAGTTTTATGCATCTAACAAATTTCATGCACCTGGTGCTCATTTTAGTGCATCTAGAGCCCGTTATTTTCATGCATCTAGTAACTGTTTTCATGCATGTAACAATTTCCGTTCACCTAGTGCTCGTTTTCACCCATTTAGAGTAATTTTAGCGTACAAATTGAATTTATGTACATTAATTACATATTTTTTAATATAATCAATAAATTTTGTTTAGTTACTGCAAGTATTTTGCTTGAATAAACTAAACTAATAGTAAATGATCCAACAAAACTTTCGAAACAAGATTTGGTGAAGATTTAGTGAGGGTTCTCACGGTTATCATTATGTTAGTGGTTCTCACCGGATCCTGACCCTATATATATATATATATATATATATATTTGGGATCCCGTGAGAACTCTCAACATAATGAGAACTGTGAGAACCTATCACAACCACTTGATCTTAGGCGAATGGAGAGCTGAGATTAAACTTATTTTGAGCATGATCCAACCTGTCTTACCCTTCAATTTTTTTTTTTATCATAATTCATTTTACTCTTTCTATCTCTTCGTCTTACTTTCTCTCTTATCCTTAATCACACTCCCTCTTCAGCAAAGAATATAACTTCGATTTGGGATTTTTTGCTTCGTTCTTCCTCTTTCATTTTCGAACACCGATAGTGTGATTTCGACCTAATTACTGCGTTCATCCAACTTCAATTTTGCTTCCTTCTCCGTTCTCGCTAATTTCAAATTCAATTTCTGATTTCAAGCAGGTAAAAGTTTTGGTAATTTCTCTATTTCCCCATTTTTTTTCTTTTTCATCAATGTTTATGAATTTTATGATTCGATTAGTTGCATTATTGATTTGCATTCCCCAATTTTTAGTGTAATTTATTTGTCATGTGTTGGCGTGATTTTTTTTTTGTTATTGTTGTTCTTTGCACATACTCATATTATGTTAACGTGTTTATCAATCCCTAGTAATTTTGAAGATCTAATTTTTCTTTGCTTGGGGTTGAATTAATGACTTGAAAGTAAGGAATCTTTGTAAGTGAGTCTCCAATCAATAACAAATGGTGCTAAAAATGAAATGTACTCCCTCCAGTCATTTGTATACCATTTTTCATTTATGGGTATCTCATTTATTTGTTTACCTAGGTTTTCTATGGGTCATTTGATCCCAAATGGAACTATTGTTCACTTCTCATCCAATGCCCTTACTCCTTGATCTTTGTTCCAAAAGTAAAGGTAAATAAATGACCAGAACGGAGGAAGTAATTTCTAGCAATATTTATTAGCAAACTGGTTTTAATGCTGATTAAGAAATATGTTTTATGGTGAATTATAGTTCTTTCCCTTGAAGAGTCACTTCTAAACGTCTTTTTGCGTCATTTGATGTAATGAGATTGTCTATTAGTGAAATAGTCTTTACGGTCAATGATCGTGCTTATCGCGAGCCCGATACAAAGATAAATTACCCAGACTAAGCTAATAACAAATTAATGTAATTAGGGAAGTAGGGGTCGATCCTCAGGGAGATGGTGTTTCCTATAAGATGTGAAATGTCTCGCAACTGGGTTTTATCTAACGAATATCTGGGTTTTGGGATTTTGATATCTAAGCTAATATAAAGCATAAATGAAAACAAAATAAAAACAAATGAAAACAATAAAGCAAGTGATGAAAAGCATCTAGGGAAGTAGGTTCACACATGTAGATTGAATTATTGATGAAATTGGATATGGAACATGCAAATAATTCATTGTGAGTTCGTAAGAATGATGTGTTCATTACAATCATAGATCAGATGGTCTAGCAGGATTTTGGGCGATTTACTAGGTCTTAATCTATCATGTCATGCTTTGTCTATTCAATTCTCGTATGTCTACCTTGGAAAAGAATTCCATTTTAGTCGATGATTTCCATCCAGAAATCGTTAACTATCGTTATAGTCCAAACATGCATAGACACAATGTTTTAAAAGCACAATTTCTTTTATCCAATTAACATCTTTTAGTCAATCTAACATGGCTACCCTACACCCTAGAAAGGTGACTACTTACTCATGATAATGTTTAAATCTAAGATGATATTAACAAGAACTAGGATAGACATGTTTAGTTGGTTTTGACAATTTTATAAGACTCTCTATGTGGCGATAATAACGACGCTAATTGACAATCTAGGAAATGAAATGACGATTATAACAACATGAAAATGAATCTAAGATAATATGTAAAGAGAATAACAATCAAATGGAAAACAATAAAGGATAATAAACAAAGGATAGAATAGAAGTACCTAGGTGACGATCAACAACGAAAGCGATAACAATAATAGAAATCCCTTGCATAGAATAATCGTTCCTTGAATTACAACGCTTGAACCCAACAAAGTAGATTACAAAGATTGAAACTCTTATTGATCTAAACTAAAGTTTTGATGTGAAATGGACAGAAATAAACTAAGAACTAAAGACAAAAGAAGAAAATGATCTAAACTAGAAAGACTAAACTAAAGAGAAAATGTAAGAAGAGAAGAGATGTTGTGTGTTGTGTGTGATGATTGTGTGAGATATGATTTGAGAAGAGGGGCTAGAGCATCTATATATAGCATTAGGGTTTCGTGGAGAAGAGGTCGGGCATTAAACACATAGGACAAAAATAGGAGGTTGAAGCCGTCATGCTCGGATCAGCAAGGATACCCGATCGGGTACACACTTACCCGATCGGGTAAGTGGACATCTAGAAGCTCTTGACTAACGTTTCATCTTCCTTTGCTTTGACTTGACTTCCATCATCCCCCTTGACCTCTCCAATCGGTTTTGTTGATAGGGTTTGATGCAAGGTGATGAATTCTTCAGCCCAATTGATCTTCCGACAACTACGAAACTGTCTTTACTCCTTCTCTCTTTCGAATTAGTGAACCTTCTTGAAATGCCTTTGACATGGTCAAGCTTGCTTCTTCAAATCGTCGGGTTCTAGGCAAATGCTCGGGAATATAGAAAAAAGGCGTAGAAACGTCACTTTCCCTACAAAACAGGTTAGAACACAGGAATCCGCCTAGAAGACGATATTAGCTCATAAAATGGCTTAACAAAGCACAAATGACATACAAAACCGAGCTAAAATGGGGGTTAAAATCATTCAAATATTCACTTATCAGTCAATTTTATCCTTGTTGGTAAGCTAAGCAATTCAATGAAATCAGTACAGTCGAATGTGCTCTTGCGTTCTAGAATTGACTTTAATCAGTTAATAACTAAACCATCACTTCAGACCTATTGGTGAGGATCTTTAAAATAATTCAATGTAGAACACTGCAGCACAAGATATGATAGATAATGGTTTTGGTTAATAAATTAAAGTGAAAGTATTGTTTACATCCTTGAGCAACATGCCAAACTTTCAATAACACTATACTGCAGTGCACATATCTTGCCATATTCATTAAGGGTTTGTTGGAGTTAATGTCCTCAACAATAGCGCGATCATATAATTAAATCTCGATAATAAGAATACAAAGGGATGATGAATATTATAGTCAACTGGTCAACATAAATCGGTAACGATTGGCTCAATTGAGTTTGACGTTACTGTCGTATGACGGTGGTGATCAGTTGATCCCTTGAGGTCACACCTAAAGGACAATCCCCTAATCATGTACATTAATTAATTGTATAACGATACAGATTAATTAATCCCTTAAATTGAACCAAGTTTAAATTGTAAGTGAGAAATATATCTTATTGTAATATGATTAAATAAGATTCATTTTAGTAATTTAATTGTTATATTACTAAGAATGCATTATGTTTATGAAACATTTGAGATAAGCAAAATTGGTTAATTATAATTAAAAATTGTTGTAGATTATATTAACCAAATATGAGATGACCCATTTTATTTACATGTAATTATAAAATGTGACTTAAAATGTTAAGTCTAATTTATTTGTTATGAAATTGCATTTAAATTAGTTAAATGTACATTTATAAGCAAAGATTACATGTTACATGTCACAAGTGACACATTGTATGACAATTGACATTTGACAAAGTTAAAATGGACACCTTATTATTAAAGGGGTTCAAAAATATTGTGAGTTTATGTGTTAGTGGGTGTTTTTATCTAATTTTTAAATAGAAAAATCATCATAACCTAAAGGTATAGCCTTACATACCTAGTGCTTTGTTAAGAACAAAAGCAAAAGCCCACCCTTCATCATGGCATGCATGTGCCGGCTCCATAAGGGAGAAAAGAGAAGTGTTTTTCTCTTATAAGATACTCACTTGATCTTATAGTGTAGTATGCAACTTATCTCTCAACATTCTCACACTAAAAGAACTTGAGAAGTTCATCTTGTGTTCATAAATTTACTAATAAAATTACTAAGAGTAGTAATAGTGTTTATTAGTCACTTTTAAGGGAACTATTATATTATACTAGTGTAGTATTTTATATAGTGATTAAGGGAAGTCTTGGTGCAACTAATTGGAGTGTTCTTATTCTAAGAACTAAGAACTTGGAAATCATCCTTATATTTTGAGCTCAAGAAAAAGATTAGGAAGGTGTCCCAATCTTGTGCCCATATTTGTTCCAATATCAATGTAAGGAAAATGTTTCTTCTTATTTTGTATTGTTTTGTTATGCATGCATAAGATTTTAATAGTTTAAGAGTAAACTATTCATAATATGATATTAGAAATGTCTAATATTGAGTTTAAGAAACTTACAAGCGGTATCAAGAGCTTTGGTTGTTGCATGCATAATCGATTTATAGTTTTTTCGAGTTAATGTAACTTAAAGAAAACTAATACTTTGTGTTTTATGAGATAAAATCACAAAGTCATTTGCATGTCAATATATTCTGGTCCTAATATGATTTTAGGTCATTTTGATGATTTATTGAAATTTATATTGCTCAAATATGATTTTTAGTGTTTTTATTACATTTTAATGAGTAAAATGATGTTTAAGAAGCTAAAAATAGTTAGACTTATCTTCTGACCTTGAAATTTTTACATAATATCACACATGCATTTTACTTATTTTATGTAAAATGTCGTGTGAAGTGGACGTATTTCGTATGGTTTATGATTTTTATATGATAAAATAGAATAAATAAAGGTTAGATGGTTAAAAATACTTCCGCTTTGAATCTGACCATAAAATTTTATTATGTTGTCACATGAATATTTAATTGTTAGACTGAAAAATTTGAGACTAATGTGATATTTCAAGCATGATTTATGAATTTTTAATGTAAAAATGGCATAAATAGTGACTTATTTAGCAAATATAGCTAAAATAAACTTCATATTAAGAGAAAATTGTTCCTGGTTGTTTAAATGTCCCACATTTCAGATATAAAGTTGAAAATTTAATATGATTAATTTTCGCATGCTTTATGTATTTTATTTGATAAAACCGATAAAGCGCAACCGATTTTTCTCAAATACGATTCGAAATTCTTAACCATGATTTTTGACATTATGAGTGTGATGGAAATGTTCCAGAATGTTAAAAAATTTAAAATTCAAAATTCAAAATTATTGTAATTAAATTTGGATTTATTTGATTAAAATATGATTTTAAAGTCTAATTATGAGCAATTATATAACAAGTTGAATTATTGTCAAAAATTGAGTGATGACTAATTTTTGAGGCCTAAATAAGTTGGGATAATTAACGTGGACTTAAATATGATTTTAGTATTGTTTTGTGATTTTAAGAAGTTATTATCACGCATTTCCGTAAAACCGGGTTATATACGATATAAACCGTAATATATGGCGATTTGGCATTTAACATGAGCATGTTTTATACATATTATAATGCTACATTTTTATTTATGAATGTCATATTTTCAATTTATGAATGTCATATTTTGGTTTATGTAATTTGGAATTATGTAATTTTATCTTAGTATGGCCTTTGTTTTAATCGATATTGCCCGAAATGTAAGGGAATATTGATTCGGTTGTAATTTAATGTGATCTCGTATCACTTTTATTGTATTATTTTATTTTTACAAATGTATAATAGGAAATTATTGTAATTTTATTATATATTTTGTAACTAATTGTAAAACCGGAGTTTCCCAAAGACGGTGCCATTCGGAAATGAGTTCCGAGAGAGACAGTGACCTTGGGAGGCGTGCTTATGAAGTTCAAGGGACAAAAGGAGTTGGTTTCCGAATTTGTGATAGAATATATGATTTTCTATTCTAGGAAAGGCTATACTAGGAGTTTTACTTTTATGCTTGCATTTTATTTAATATGTTTGCATGCATTTCCAAATCGCCATAACATGACATGCATATTTCATCGAGTATTCGACCGTATCAATTAAAATTATCGTTAATTCATCGATTTAGTTCACTTAAACGAGATAGATAATAAATTGATATGACCTCTCATGATAAATATTTAAGATCAAGCCTTACCAAATGTAGAACCCATGAATCCCAATTTCTCAAGGAAGTAGGCTCGGCTCACCGGGGTGCTAAACTTGTTACGTTGGGTAAGTGGGGTAATAAAGGTTATTATTTCGAAATTTGGATTGAGCTCAACGGAAGTATTCGCGACCGTAGCCGCATGTGTTCCGGGCTTAAGATAAATATTAATGTAATTTTATCGACCGAGAGTTCTAATGTAGAATCGATTAAAGAGTTAATCCACCGAATTATGTGATGAATCGGCTTACCGTGCCCAAGTTGATATGAATTTGGATCTTGGAATCATTTATAATAGTTGGGTAGAGGTCACTATTTAAATGTTAAAACTTGTTTAAAATGTTTACAAGTATTTAAAATGATAAATGTTGACATTTCCTTTATGTCTAAAATTTTGTAGTTGATATTGTATATTCGCAATGCCAAATGCTAATTCATCCACTACCACCTATGCTCCAACTCTCACAAATGTCTCATGGCTTCGATCCTTCATGGATCGATGCAAGTTAGAAAAGAATGACACTAATTTTACCGATTGGGATATGCAACTCCGTTTGAACGCGGAGGGTGACGACAAGTTTCGTTATCTTACCAAAGCCTCTCCCGAAACACCTAATGAAAGGTCAACCGCCGCCGCAAGGCGAGCCTATGAGGCTTACAACAAAGAGTTTGCCGCGATCAAAAACATTTTGATCTTCTCGATGGAGGCCGATCTTCAAGGGAGTGCCATAAGATGAGCACGACCTATGAGATCTATGCCAAGCTTGTGACCATGTTTTTCACAAGCTCCTAGGATCTTACAATATGAGACAGCTTCCACATTATTCAACATGAACCTAAAAGAGGACCAAAAGTTAGCCCTCATGTACTCAAATTGATTGAGCATGTTGAGACTCTTAAATTGCAAGGGGTGACCATTCCCGAACAACTCGTTATCGACCGAGTCTTACATTCCTTGGGGAAAATCAAAGCATATGTGAAGTTTAGGGTAAACTACAATATGCAAAACATGAAAACCTCTCTTCATGAATTACACAAGATGCTTGTGCAAGCTGAGAGAGACAGAGGACTAAATGTTAGCACCTCCAAGGATATAATAGTAAGGGGAAGTTCAAGAAAGGTGGTAGTAAAAGGAAGAAGCCTTCCACCTTCAAGGGAAAGGGTAAAGCTATTGAGAATAGCTCTCCCATGCCCAAGAAGGGTGCCTCCAATGAGGAAAAATGCCATTTTTGTAATGGCGGAGGGCATTGGAAGAGGAATTGCTCTAAGTATCTTGGAGATCTTAAAAACTGGAAAGATTGTTTCAGTTAGTAAATTTTCATCCCTATCATTTATGTTAGGATCTCAACTTTGGTATAAGATACAAGTTGTGATTCTTACCCTATTTAATTGTAATTAGGGCTTTCTAGCAAGGATAAAGGCAAGGACAAGCAAGCCTAAGAAAGCTCTTCAAGGGAAGCTAAGGTAGCTACCCATGATTGAAGACCTATGGAAGCTTGGTCTCATTTTGAATTGTCTAAATTTTGGGATGTATTTTGAGACATTGTTTTTAGAACTTTTATAATTTGTTTTTTTAAATGGAAATTTGTTTAATTCCTTTTATTGACATTGGTTGTAATTGGATTAAGTGACTTGATTTTCAACCCAAGTCACTCGGTTTGTTGAAACGTTTTTAGTTCTAAAAACTTGTCATCATACTCTACTTGCACTAATAACATAAATTGTATCGACTCAAATTGATCATATTAGTATTATGATGATGAGATCATTATAATAAAAGGCTAAGAATTCAATTCTCATTTTGAAAGATCAATTGCTAAGTCGATATTGAGTTATTGAACTCAAAGTAGGGAGTTTTCAAAACCAATTGGCCACACCACTTATAAAGATTGTAATTGACATGAATATGAGTACACCTCTTTAGCTTATATTCTATCTCGAAGCTAAGATTCGATGTCTTTACAATAAAGTATTTAGTAGATCACTTAAGGTCATGTTGTGATACTTCTACCTCCCTCACGAGTATGAGTACAAAATTGTTTGTGGCTCATAAGGCTATCTTTATGGAAAATAGTTGTATTTTTCTAAAGATAAAGTGGGAGAAAATAAGCCACAACGTAAAACTGGTTAGGAACTAGTGAGGAAACCAAAAGAAAATGTTCTTAGGTTAGACTCAAGGCTAGTGAGGAGAACAAAAGAAAGCGTTCTTAGGTGAATCCTTAGACTAGTGACGAGACCAAAAGAAAATGTTCTTGATATAATAAGATTATGATCTATAAAGTGGTAGCACCTAGAAATTTTAAAATTCGATTTTCTAACATAAGAGACTTATGAAACTAAATTGTATCTATGCAAAGAAATGATGTATTTGGAATTGTCCAATTATAGTTGCATGGATAGACATGTAGATGTCTTCAGAAGCTAAGTTAATGCGTAACTATGCTTAGATACACAATAAGAACCACATGTCCAAATAGGGATTTGGAAAAGGATGTGTACATGACACAAGCCTAAGGTATCTACCTAGAAGTTATGATGATCTTTTCTATCATGAGATATAAGAAGAGTTTCACTCGAATTGTCGAAAAGTCATGTATAGACATGAAATTCAGTGGGAGTTAAAGTCATGTATAGACATGAAGTTAAGTGGGAGTTAAAGTTATCATGTAAAGAAATGAAGTTCAGTGGGAGAAATTGTTTTCCACGTGAATGACGTATCACTCGTTGTGAGTAACGTATTCGTGTTACCTTTTTGAAAGGAATGGTTGGATTTTAATGCTGGATGAAAGAGGGCAACATGTATACTAAAATCAAAATCTATTGTGGAATAGAAGATTTTAGCTTGGCATTTAAAAGGTATCTTATATCGATAAGATCCTTAATCTATTCAACAAGTTAAATAGGTTATTTATGTTGATAAAAGTGGGATCACTATGAAAGGGTCATAGTTATCCACTGAACCTAAGAGTTGTTGATCACATGATACCAATCATGTATGCCATTACATACACATACCTAAATGAATTGTATGCTGGGAGCATGACAAGCCTATAACAAATTAATCCACATGAGTGTCATTGGATAGCCGACTAGAAAATCCATAGGGTTCTCAAGGAGAACTAGGGTTTCATTCTTGTGTTTGGTAGAGAAATTTTTGTAATGTGGTAAAGGTTACACAAACCCAAATTTCCAAACTTATAAGGATTTGTAGAAATCCTAGGCATACTTTTGTTATATATGAAATGAATAACTAAAAGGATGATTGAAGAGTCAATCATTATCAATTCTACAAATAAAGACATAGTACATTATGATGAGGATAAGGTGGCTTGCAAAGAGCTAATGGTAGATCCTTTCACCTAAATACCTATCAGTTATCATGATAACGAATGGGAGCATCCTTCAAGTTAAAGAGCCCAACACTAGATAGAGATCTAGACATGTACGTAGATGAATTCATGTTATTAGGAATAACGTTGGATGGAAGGAAAAATCAATTCACAATGTTGGAATAAATGAATATATGGTATATTCACTACCCAAGCCTTTATTGCATTTAATAAGATCGTCATGAATTGTCATGGACGAAATATACTTTAGATTATATGATATGAAGCAATAACATTGTGTTGATTGTTCATATATGATAATTACATTTATCGTTTGAGTTTCATAAACTCGGTTTTGTGCTTTGTTATATCCAAATGGATTGTAGAGACAATTTTTGGACTCCATTAAAGTGGACTGGATTAACATAGCATTGGCCCCTAGTTACTTATATGAGGTGACTTCTCCAAGTGACTAGAGTGTGATGCGATTGATGGCAAGTTCAAGTGCCATAGGGTCATAAGGGATGACCAATCGATCACATAGACAGACTGTAAGAGACAATCTGTCAGGCAGTGACCGCTTATAGAATTCTGGCAATTCTTGTAGCCTGGTCGTGGCAAGAGCTACTAATATTCTTTTGAGTCAATTCTTTGACTAAAGACTGTTCGCCTAAGGTGTCACAGTTTTAGAGTGACTTTGATTTATTCTCTACGACCTTCGTAACAAGGGTCAAATGGGCATCTTTTGGGTCATGATGAGCTCTGGCTATTCGAAGGGAATAATGCGATATGATTTGTCCATCCCTTGTCAGGGTTGTTTTAAAATCTCAAGGCCACTCGAGGAGGAGTAAGCTGAAAATGCGTGGCCAAGCTCGGAAGATATCTATGGTAGATAATTCCGGTCAGACAGTTACTCTCCAGATCGAGGAAACCACTCTTGATATGATCATATGCAAGTACGACCTGCAAGACACCTTGCATTGATTGGGAGATCGTAATAGGACAAGAGAATTGGTGACGCACACTTGTCTCAGACAAGTGAGAGATTATTTGAGTAAATGTCCTCAACAATAGTGCGATCATATAATTAAATCTCGATAATAATAATACAAAGGGATGATGAATATTATAGTCAACTGGTCAACATAAATTGGTAACAATTGGCTCAATTGAGTTTGACGTTACTGTTGTAACACCCGCAAATGTACCCTATTTTTCTAGTAAAAATATTTTACGGACACTTTCCAGTGAAATTTAGTTTTAATCGTAAATTTAATTTTTCGAGTCGAATTTAGAATTTCCGAGTTCGTATTTGGAATTTCCGCGAGATTCCATGTGAATCCCGTCTTAAGGCAACTTTGACTTTTTTCTTGACTTTTCCACTTATACTCCCTCATACTACACTTAACCTATTTTCATTCACACAACTCATTTCTTTCTTCCTCCTTAAGAAATCCCAAAACATTGCCTCCATTTTCATCCAACATTAGATTCGTCATAGTTCATTCATTTCTTGCTCAAATTCACGTAAGTTCGTCTTATTCTTCTCCTCTTAGCTTCCTCTATCCGTATTGGTAATAAAATTACCGTCTTTCTCGCTTTTTAAATTATCCGTCTTTCTCAAGGTGAATGATATTCATCTTTTATTATCTAATTGTTTGTAGGTGGAGACTAGGAAGGTTTAGAATCGATTAAAGACGCGTAAAGGTAACGTTGAAGGGTTACTCGATATCATTTACGTGTTTTACATGCTTATATGCTAGAAATCGTATTAGAATACGATTAGTAAGTTTCGGAATCATGTTATGGATGATGATTGTTGTTATTTGATGATTGTTGATGATGAATATTGATTGTTGATAGTTATTAGAAATGGATTATGAGAATTGGAAATGATAGGATTGAATTTATGTTGAAGGCTCACGGGTGAATTGGTAACACATGTCACGGGCGGGAAATACAAGTCACGGTCGTGACTTGTGCAGTTTCACTGCACTGACCCCTTTTCGTAAAATGATCATATCTCCTTCGTTACTTGCTTGTTTTGGGCTTGTGACATATCGTTGGAACCGTAAGAGGATAAGCTATCACCTCAACTTGAAATTTATGCATTTTCATATCTAGAACTCTAGTTATGACAGTTTGAAGTGGACCCTTGTTTTAGTTAGTTTCCAAACTTGGTTTTTTGTGTGTAGTTGTGCTCCGAGCCGGGGTACCGGCCGCCGGCCTCCACACCGGCCTGGAACACGGCTGTGTTTTCCTCCTATAATTTCTAAAACTTGTAATTTATAATAGTTCGCATGATTCGTTTATCGTAAAATTTTACGTAGTGACTTATAATATTCATGTTTTGGATATATGACATTTCATTCGCTTGTATCACATGTTTTGTGACGGTTTTTGCTATGTCCCACTTTGAGTCGGTTTTTACAAATGATACGGTTTGAGCACTATTTTGTCTTGTGCTTTGTACTCTCATTCCCTTGGCTACCTTCCCGTTCGTAAGGCTGGAATGTCGGAACGGAAAGGTATCCTACTGCTTAAATGCATGTGTTAGTGGGCATAGGACGACGTTGTTGGGAGGCGAACGCTTTGCGTTGGTCGACCCGGCCGTCAAATGTTGTGTACTTGCGAGGTGGTGCCATTTGCATGTAGCGTACCGCTTGTTATGAGGCTTGTGCTCTTTT